>JANAVB010020968.1:22500-33782 GCA_029216955.1 Iris pallida | reverse complement strand
TTATAGATAAAATAACAATAGACATCAGTTGAATAAAACAGGATGATAAACGATTAAGAGACCTAAAGGACTATTCCGGTAACCAAGTTACAACCCGTAAACCAAACAAGAACCGGGGTTGTAACCCTTAACATGAACAGAACTTAGTATCTAACCAATTACCGGTAAAGTAAGCATTCACAATCATGTCCTGAGATAGCCATGTACTGGTCTAGACAAGACTAGACAAATGGGACTCCATTCAATCCGTTACGGCCAAGAAAGAGTACGGCTTGATACTTTAACTAACTAAGGTTATCATAAGCCTAGTTACTAGTAAGATGCAATGAGGATTCCTACGGCCGCAAGCCCTGCAGACTATCCGAGTCCACCATCAAACTCACCGACACGAAACGACCCATCCACGTGAAAACGAGACACAGGGGTGAAGAAAATACGAAGGGACACGTACGTGTCCGGCGCGAGGAAGCTGTCGGGGGTGCTGGCGGCGGCCGTAGGCGTCGGGTCGACGGAGGAAGGTGGCGCTGAGTTCGTCGCGTCGTGGCAAACAATATGGCAATGGTTGGAGGCGGTAGCGTGGGCTGTAGGGGTAGTGGTAGTAGACTTAGGCTTTTAGGTTTCCGACGAGTGGTCGTCGGAGAAGAAAGGGGGTGGGCTGCCGCTGTGGTGGTCGGGAAATAGTCTAGGGTTAGGATTTGGGGTCGGGGTCTATTTATAGGGTCGAATGGCGGTAGAATTAGGGTTAGGGTTAGGGTTACGAGAAATTAGGGTTTTGGCCAGTCGTCGGTCATCGGTGAGGAGAGAGAAAGATCGTGGGGGGGGAGGGTGATGGGTAGTTTACGTTTAGGTCCCCCAAGTTTGAGTTTTTACAAACTAACCCTACTGCCTTACAATATGCAAATGTCTAAATTGTAAATAGCCCTCCGCCGTCGTTCTGTGCAAATAAAATTTCCACAGATAATTCGATTATTGCAAACTGTATTTAAAACAATTGAAATAATTACAAATCGATATTAAACAATTTAATAAATTACAAATTGATATTTTTGGCTTTAAAAATTCTAGAAAATTTCTAATAATTATAATAATTCATTTTAAGGATATAAATGCTGTTTAAAATAATAAATCCTTATTTAAAATAAATAACAATATTTAGGGGCTTACAAATCTTCTCTCCTTGAAAAATTTTGTCTTCGAAATTCACAAGGATAGAAGACTCTACAAACATTTATTATAACAAGCAATACAAACAATGACTAAGGCTACTATTAAGACTAACCTCTAAGGTATCAAGCGGGAACGGGTGGTTCCCTCGCGGCTGTTGGGTCGAACAAGTAAGGATATCTCTCCCTGATGTCCGACTCCCTCTCCCAAGTAGATTCCTCCGGAGAGTGACGGCTCCAAGCTACTCGGACCAAGGGTATAACTTTAATTGTTCCCCAGTCTCTTCTCCCTCATGTCCAATATCTCTACTGGCTGCTCAGTAACTGCAAGGCTCGATCCAATCTCCAACTCTGAATGATCTAGCATATGGCTGGGGTCTGGAACGTATCTCCTCAGCTGAGACACATGAAAGATATCGTGAACTCCTGCTAGGTTGGGTGGAAGTGAAACCCTGTAAGCTACCTCTTCGATCCTGTCATGTATCTTGAACGGCCCGATGTATCTGGGGATCAACTTGCCGCCTCGTCCGAACCGGTTCATCCCTCTAGTAGGTGATATCTTCACCAATACCATATCTCCATCGACGAACTCCATCGGTCTGCGACTAGTATCGGCCCAGTGTTTCTGCCTGTCCTGAGCAACTCTGAGCATGTCTCTGATCATCCTGACCTTCTCTACTGTATCAGTGATCATCTCTGGCCCAAGCATAACTCTATCCCCAATATCATCCCCAAAGAGCGGTGTACGGCATCGTCGTCCATATAGTGCCTCGAAAGAAGACATACCGATGCTGGCTTGGTAGCTGTTGTTGTATGAAAACTCTACCAAGTGTAGATGGCACTCCCATGATCCGTCAAAGTCCATCACACAAGTCCTCAGCATGTCCTCTAGCGTCTGTATCGTCCTCTCGGACTGTCCGTCTGTCTGTGGGTGGTACGCTGTACTGAACTTAAGTCGACTGCCCAACTCCTCCTGCAAGCTCCTCTAGTAGTGGGACGCGAATCTGCTGTCCCGGTCTGATAAAATGCTCACTGGTACTCCGTGCAAGCGAACTATCTACTGCATGTATAGCTCTGCTAACTTCTCGGTGGAGAGCCCCACCTTGAAGGGTATGAAGTGCGTACACTTCGTCAGCCTATCAACGATGACCCATATGGCATCCTTTCCTCCTTGGAAACGAGGAAGCCCTGAGATGAAGTCCATCATAATGTGTTCCCACTTCCACTCGAGAATGGGTAACGGCTGCAATAGACCATCTGGCCTCTGACGCTCCGCCTTGACCTGCTGGCAAACTAGGCATCTCGAAATGAAACGTGATATATCTCTCTTCATCCCGTGCCACCAAAGATGTTCCCGTAAGTCACGATACATCTTGTTGGCACCAGGGTGAATAGAATATCGTGATCGGTGTGCCTCCTACAAGACTGCCTCTATCAGCTCTCCCTTCGACACGCATAACCGGCTGCCATGCCTCAAGGATCCATCCTCTGCTATGGTGAAGTCATCTAGCAATCCAGCTAAAGCCTGGACTCTGAGTCTGCGGAGGCTCTCATCTGTAGACTGTGCCTCCTTGATCTGCTCCAACAAACCTGACTGAATGTCTGGCGCCATCATCTATATCACTGATCCTGGCCGAACTATTTTGACACCTAGCTTCTCCAGATCTTCCCGTAAATGTCAATCTATCATCAGATACCATGCCATCGGATGCCTGCTCAGCGCATCCGCCACCACATTTGCCTTCCCGGGATGATACTGTAAATCGATATCGAAGTCCTTCATCAACTCCAACTATCGTCTTTGCCTCATGTTCAGCTCTTTCTATATGAACACATACTTCAAGCTCTTGTGGTCAGTAAAGATTTCCACTCGCTCTCCGTATAAGTAGTGTTTCCATAACATGAGTGCAAAGATCACCGCAGCTAACTCTAGGTCGTGGGTAGGATAGTTCCGTTCATGAGTCCGTAATTGCCTGGATACATAAGCAATCACTTTTCCATGCTGCTGTAGGACACATCCTAGCCCCTTTCCCGAAGCATCGCTGTTTATGGTAAAACCTCCAGATCCTGAAGGTAATGTCAGAACTGGAGCGGTCGTCAGCCTCCTCTTCAGCTCCTCAAATGCTGCCTGGCAGTCCTCTGACTAGATGTACTCTGCGTCCTTCAGCGTCAGTTTTGTCATGGGTTCAGCTATCCTAGCAAAGTCCTGGACGAACTTCCTATAATAGCCTGCTAAACCCAAGAAGCTCCTGATCTCTAAAACTGACGTCGGAGCCTTCCATGTCTCAACGGCAGCAATCTTCCTGGGATCCACTGAGATCTCCTCTCCAGTAACTACATGACCGAGAAACTCCACTCGGTCTAAAAAGAACTCGCACTTCGACAATTTGGCATACAACCTTTTCTGCCTCAGAATCCCCAAAACTGTTCGCAAGTGCTCTGCGTGCTCCTCCGGCGTCTTCGAGTATATCAGGATGTCGTCGATAAATACTACGACGAACTTATCCAGATACTGGTGAAATATCTTATTCATCTAGTTTATAAAGATAGATGGCGTATTTGTGAGACCAAATGGCATCACCAAAAACTCGTACTGCCCATACTTCGTGTTGAACGCCGTCTTCTGGATGTCTGTGGCCCTGACTTTCACCTGGTGGTAACCGGATCTCAAATCTATCCTAAAAAATACCTTTACCCCACTCAACTAGTCCAACAAATCATCTATCCTGGGCAGAGGATATTTGTTCTTAATGGTGATGGTATTCAACGCCAGGTAGTCAATACACAATTGGACTGTACCATCTTTCTTCGGTATAAAGAGTACTGGTGCTCCCCATGGAGAAGCACTAGATCGAATGAAACCCTTTTTCAACAGGTCATCAATCTGCTCCTTCATCTCTACGGTCTCCTTGGGGTTTACTCTATAGCAAGCCCGGAATACTGGTGATGAATCCGATACTAAATCTATAATGAACTCCACATCTCTGTCAGGAGGAAGTCTTGGAAGATCCTTTGGGAATACATCCATAAACTCCCTAATAATAGGGTGTGACGGTGCTAACTCCCCAACTGTCGCACAACAGTTCGGCTCTAGGCTGATCTTCGGCCCTGTCCTCATGACACTGAATGGTGCCGTACCTGGGGGACTGAACAGAATACTACCCTCATGACAGTCTATAGTTGCGTGAGCATAGCTAAGCCAATCCATCCCCAATATGATATCATACCCGGGCAGTGGCATCATAAAGAATCGTCCCCCAAACTCTCTCCAAGCTATAGTAATAGAGCATCTATAGATAGCCCTAATGGGCACTGGTCTACCTCCCGTCATTACTCTACTCATCTCCTCGGTAGGTGTAGCTACTAAATGGTGTTTATGCAAAAACTCTGATGACATGAAGCTATGCGATGTACCGGAATCAAACAAGCAAAGAGCTAGAAAAGTATGCAAATAAACATGACCTGTGATGACGTCAGCCAAATAATCTCGCTCTGAAACCTGCTCCGACTCTGCCTCAAGAGCCAGACTATAAGCCTTTCCCTGGGGTCCCTTCTGCTGCTGCAGATGTTGCCCAAACCTCTGCTGCTGAGTCGGGAGCGACGGTCCTCTAGACGGTGGTCCGGCACCTGGTACCCTCGCTATTGGGCACTCCCGAAGCTGGTGGGTGGCAGACCCACAAGCTAAGCATTGCCTCAACCTCTTTCTACAGATAGAGTAATCATGCCCTGGCCTCCTACAGAATATACACACAGCTTCCTTCTGCGGCTGAGGTCCCGGGGCTGTAACTGGTGGGGTTGGGTGATGTGGTGTAGGAGGACGGTATGTCTGCTGGTGCGGCGTCGGTGCTCTCGGCTGGGAAGCCTGACGCTTGGAAGGTCCCTCGTGGTGTACAGAAGCCGGCCCCTTGCAAGACATAAGACGCTCCTCTATACTCCGGGCCAACTCTAGGCTCTAGTAGTAGTTAGTCGTCCCGTTCGCCACTAGAAGAATGCCAATGTCTGGAACTAGACCATGGCAAAACCTACGCGTCATCTCCTCTGGGTCTGCAACTAGACTAGGAGCAAAACGGCTCAAACGACTAAACTCTGCTGCATATTCGTCAATAGAACGGTTTCCCTGCTGGATGTTCTGGAATCGTAGTCCCATGGCTATCCTGGCGGTGGTCGAGAAGAATTTATTCTTGAACTGGATCTTAAACTGATCCAAATGCCCCCCCCTCTCATGAATAGTGGCTCATTCCTGAACCAAACTCTTGCCAAGTCTGTCAGCAGAAATCCTGCTGCCTCGACCTGGAGGTCACCCGGTAACTTAGCTCCAATGAGCTTCCTTTCTACCGAGTCTAGCCAGTCATCTGCTACTATGTGCCCTCAGTCCCATGAACTCTCTGGGGTTCAAACCCATGAAATCTTTGATGTTCCCCACTCTATGCCGTGGCTCTACCGGTAGTAGGACCATGGTACGCTCCTCAGAACGCTCCATGCTCTGGCGGAGTAGGGTGGTCTGCTCCTGATGGGTCGTTAGGAACCCCTGGATCAGAGTGAGCAGTTGGTTTCCGTCGAGAGTGACGGAAGCCTGGGCAGGTATAGTAATAGGTGGTGATGGGAGTATCGGGTCCTGCTGGGACTGTGATGTGGAAGGTAGTAGAGGCATCTGGGTTGGTAGATTTGTGGAGTGGGAGAGTATGGTAGGTGGAGGTGGAGGTGCATCGGTCAACTGGTCAACCGACTGGATAGGAAGTGTGCCATTCTCAGGTGTGGTATACTAGGATGAGCGGGTGAGCACCATCTAATAAATAAAAGAACTTATAAGGACTCTTTTAAGTAAACAATCATAAACAACAAGAAAGTCTAATTTGTAATAGTGAGCATACGATGCGATGCGTTTCCTATGTTACAATCCTAGAAATCCTCTAGAAAATGTTATTCCTAGTGTTGTCTAGTTACCTTAAGTTCCTAATTGCAAGCATGCTTGGTACAATGACGTAACCAAACAATTTAGTTAGGACCTGCATGGGCCACCACTAAAAACATGTTACGATCCGCTACCAAAATTATTGGGCCGAGCCGAGTCATGTCCAGCCTATGCTTGAGATAAAGCGTAGTAAGCTGTTCTAAAGACAAATAAGATAATACCAAAGTGTGCTAACAGTTCTATATGTAATAGTGAGTCAGAATATATCCAAACACAAAATTATCTCGTACATAAATATGTTCCAAGTACATAGGCAAGACATAAAACTGGATACAGGTCCAGTATCAAAATACATAGTCTAACAACATGACTACTCTTAGAAGTCCCAAGCAACTACACAAATTAGACGAGTTTTCCTGTAGGTACATCCTCGTAAGATAAAGTCGGATCCTCGATGGCAACTCCATAATAGGAATCACATAGCAACTCCTCCTCTGTAAGTATACCTACAACGTTTATCCAGTCAGGACGGGAGCAAGTACTGATTCTAGCAAACTAAATATACGAAACATGAAATGAACATGAGTGTAATAAACATGAATCATGTTATATCACAATCTTTCATGGCGAGGATACATATGTCATAGAGACAGATGTATATGTAATGTTTAAAACTGTAGCAGGTACGTGATCGTCAATAGGTATACAATGTGTAGTGGCACATAATGAAATGTACTTCCGTACAAGTGATACGGCGATAGATGTATATAGGCACAAATCCGCTTTGAGATAAAGGCCTACGGCGCAGTAACATATAAAATAAAACTTTGCTCGAGTACGGTAGAGAGGGCATGATCACGTACTCAACTATCAGTTTTCCCATAACCCAGATTCTAAACATGTGAGAGATACGAGAATAGCATAAAACATGGTGGATACTGAGAGCAATATAAAGCATGTGAAACATGTAGAGAGATATGACTTGCAGTTTTAGATATCGGTATTTTAACATAGTTTATACACAAATCATTATATGCTGTAAATAAAGTTTGTAGAGGTACTTGCCTCTAGCAAAGCAAGGTAGTGAAGGAAATGCTATAGATGTCTGGTGTCTCATCACTGTAAAAATAATACATAAACTTAGTTTTCATACTAAGTTAAACACTAGGATACTAGTGCGCGACACGACTTTCTGACTGGACACCTAGCCAAATGGTGAACTTTAGCATAGGAGGCCAATATGGGGTGACACAATACCTAAACTAACTTTCTAGGGCCTTTACACTATGGTAGGGTGAGGTCCAATACTACAATATCCCAAAATCACACAATACATCGTAAGTCATAATTAATCAATAATTAAATCAGACTGTACACTGTGTTCCAACAATTTTTAAGATAGACAAAAAGCTCAATTATACATAAAGTAAAGTATCAAAATGATCCTTGTTAATTATAGAAATTTATACTAATTTTTCTGGAATTAAAAAATCCTCATAGATATTTATTAAAAATCAGTAAACATAAGTATCCTGAAAATGAGTTCTATTTTCCTATTTTTATAAAATGCCAATATTACTTAATAAATACGAAAAAAAATTATATTAAATTAGCTAAATTAACTTAGTATTTAAATAAAAATTTTCTTAGATTTTTACAGCAATCAATATATATATATATAAATAAATTCAAAAACAGCAAGTTACAAATCTTGGAAAATAAATAATTAATTATTTAGTATTTTGTCCACGTATACGAAATTGAACCGAAGTCCATATACGGGACCCAAAGCCATGAATTAAGTCCGATATGACTTGTACAGAAAATGAATGTATTTAGACACATTTGGGCCCAAAAATCCATGCTAGGTTTGGACACCAAATGGCCATGATTAATAAAATACAATAATTCATATATTAAAATATATATTAAAGTATTTTAATAATATATATTAAAGTGGTGAAATATACAAGTCATGAAATTATATAATAAAAAGAATAACTAGTAAATTTATACACAATAACATTTTGCACAAAATTGTATTTGAAATACATATACATATACAACAAATACATTTATATATATACATAAATATATAGATATTTATATATATAATGAACATATATATATATATATATATATATATATATATATATATATATATATATATATATATATATATATATAAATACTTAATATAATATATATACATAAATAGTATATATATTATATATAACAGTATATATATAATAATATATATAATAATATTTTATATATAATAATATTTTATATATATATATATATATATATATATATATATATATATATATATATATATATATATATATATATACATATACATATACATACATATACATATACATATATACATATATACATATATACATATATATATAAATACATATATACTATATATATAATAAAACAAATAAAACAAAACAAAACAAAACAAAACAAAACAACAAAAGGGGGGGGGGGGGGGGGGGGGTTCAAACTCGGCCCGCTGGAACAGGGGGTGGAGTCTCTGAGCGCCACTCGGCTGACCAGGGGGTCAGCTCGAGCTTGCTGTTAGGGATAGGGTTTGGGTTAATTTTAAAGTGAATTAGGATAGTGGGTTGGAACCAAACCTGATAACTTACTAAAAAACCAAACCCATTAGCTTAATGGGTTTTAAAACCCAATAACAGTTAATTGAACCCATTAACCCATACTTCTGTGTCTTCGTGTCCTGACAGTTAGGGACACGAAGACACACGAGTCCTGTATCCAAGGCGTGTACGACTCACACGACACGAGTTTCTCTTGTCCGAGTCCACCATCAAATTCCCCGACACGAAACGACCCATCCACATGAAAACGAGACATGGGATGAAGAAAATATGAAGGGACACGTATGTGTCCGGCGCGAGGAAGCTGTCGGGGGTGCTGGCGGCGCCCGTAGGCGTCGGGGTCGACGGAGGTAGGTGGCGTTGAGTTCGTCACGTCGTGGCGAACAATATGGCGGTGGTTGGAGGCGGTGGCGTGGGCTATAGGGGTGGTGGTAGTAGACTTAGGCTTTTAGGTTTCCGGCGAGTGGTCGTCGGAGAAGAAAGGGGGTGGACCGGCGTTGTGGTGGTCGAAAAATAGTCTAGGGTTAGGGTTTGGGGTCGGGGTCTATTTATAGGGTCGAATGGCGGTGGAATTAGGTTAGGGTTATGGGAAATTAGGATTTTGGCCGGTCGTCGGTCGTCGGTGAGAAGAGAGAAAGATCGTGGGGGGGGGGGGGGGGGGGGGGGGGTGATGGGTAGTTTACGTTTAGGTCCCCCAAGTTTGACTTTTTACAAATTAACCCTACTGCCTTACAATATACAAATTTTTAAATTGCAAAAAGCCCCCCGCTGTCGTTCTGTGCAAATAAAATTTGCACAAACAATTCGATTATTGCAAACTGTATTTAAAACAATTGAAATAATTACAAATCGATGTTAAAACAATTTAATAAATTGCAAATTGATATTTTTGGCTTTAAAAATCATTTAAAAATTATTTAAAAATTCTAGAAAATTCCCAATAATTATAATAATTCATTTTAAGGATATAAATGTTGTTTAAAATAATAAATCCTTATTTAAAATAAATAACAATATTTAGGGGCTTACAGTTAGATATGTGTTAGTGAACCAATTAGATTAGACATGTCACTAGCATGACACATTGACCACTCATTGGATTAGGCCTAATTAGACCCATTTAGTCATGCCATTTAATAAAATAGGGATTAGATATTTACCAAAATCGGATTTGAGACTTTCATCCATTAATTAGCCTTCATGACAAGATTAGATGGCACATTAGACATTCTTCATTGGCATGGGCATGCCCTAGCTTGGCCGGCCATATATAGAGGGAGGAGAGACCCTCTCTGTTCATTTATTTATGATATTCCATCTCATTTTGGTGTTCTTCCCCAATTTGAGTCACTTTTCCACCAATTCCTCTAAATTCCACACAAATCCTCATCCATCCCTCTGATTCCCTTCACTAAAAAGAGCCTAGGAGCTTGGAGACTAGGAGCAGAAGAAGAGGAGTCCATTTACTAGGAGCTACGTGTTCGGATCGTGTCCATTTGTCTTTTCATTGGGAATCCATCTCCTATTAGGTATACATCTCATTTTTCTCTCTAAGTAGACCCTAATTGTGCTATTTCACCCATGGACTAGGACTATCCATAAGAAGTTTTAGACTAATGACTCTCTATGTGAAAGTTATATTAGGTTTTGTGCCATTTTTTTTGGAATTTCGAGAATGGGGTACCAAGTGTTTGTCATATGGTTTATTAGATCTATTTAGATTAGATTTGGTTGTGTGCGTCTAGTTTCGTGTAACTCCTCCTCCCAGATTTTTTTTCTTTTCTTTTTTTTTTTTAAGTTAGAAAGTATGTTGTTATCGTACGAAAGATATTTTGATTTATGAAGGGATTTGTCAAACTATTTTCATATGATTTTATTTTATGAACAATATAATTAGACTTATTAATTATTGCTAAAGGTTTGAAAATATATTTCGAATATTATTTAATATTGAGTATTATTTCAAAGAATTATTTTAAAGTATTATTATGGTTCACAAAGTATTAAGTTAAATGTATTTTAAATACAATTAATAATATCTAGTATTATTTTCAAATCATTATAGATTGATTCTGAGTACTATTTGGTTTAATTCTAAAAGATTGGTCCAATTGTTTAAAATAGATTTTGGAATTTACGAAAACCTACATTTAGAATTATTTTATTTATTTACCAACAATAACATTTAAGATTTTAATTTATAACAAAATCTGTTTTAATTAGTATTTGATAATATTGATTATATTTTAAACAATTATTGGGTTAAGGTTTGAATATATATAAATTAATTTATTTGATAAATCAAACAAAAAATTTAAATGAATTTTGTAAATTTTTGTTCATGCGATTTGAATAGAATAACATTTGTATTCTTATAGCAGACGCTTATAGTTTGTGATTAGACTAATTCATATTCAACTCCTATTCAAGTTTATGCGAAGAATTATCTAATAGAATTTAAATTGTTTGATAATACTAAGTTTTAATTTAAACTAATTAATATTATTGAATTTATATTTTAAATATGGTAGTGATCAAGTTAGTTTTGTTTATTTATCTTGATTTAAATTGGGGTAT
>JANAVB010020968.1:0-17500 GCA_029216955.1 Iris pallida | reverse complement strand
TAACAATACCTTAGTCTCCAATATCAATACCTTAACATCCAATATCAACCTTAGATATCTAGTATCTATCTATATATCCCAAACTACTAGATAACCAATACGTTGCATCTATACCTTAGTTCCTAGGTAACTCCTTTACCTTGTAGGTAAATCCAATACCTTAAGGTAAAAGGTAAAACTAAAGATATCCTAAGATACCACTATAGGTATCTCAAGATACCACTATCTATATCCTAAAACACTAATCCTAGTATCCAAGAATACTTCTAGATAGGATACTAACTATCTATACTATCTCTAGACTCTAACATCCTACTAGAAACTCTAACACATAAATATATCTAACTCTAACTCATCTAACTACTAACATAGACTAAGATACACGATACTAACTAACTAACCATCTAATCTTCTAACTCTAACATATCATATACTAACTAACTAACTCTAACATATAAACTAACTTGTCTAACCATCTAACTCAATATCTTACCAATACCTTACCCTTAGACTATAGGTAATCTCCATTACCTTGTCAATACCTTCGACATTACCTTAGCCTACTAATTTACCCTCTAAGATACTCATTCGTATCTTAGGATACCCACTCATCTACATCCTAAGACACTAACCTAGATACTAGATACTAGTAAGATACTAACCTATATCTTACCACAAGATACCAACTTACCTTATCCTAAGATATCTAACACTCTAACATCTAGTATCCCAATCTCCAAGATACCAACTCATATAGTATCCTAATTCAAGACACTAATACACTAACTTCTAAATCATAATACACTAGCTAGGACACTAACACTAGAAAGATACTAACTTAGACACCCCTTCCAATGAGATACTAATTTGGCATCTAAGATACTAACTAGTAGTATCCTAATCTCAAGATAATATCACATCTCTAACACACTAACTAGTATCCTAATCTTTAAGATACTAACTACTATAACTAACTAACTAACTAACTAAACACCCTTACTCATCAATCTCACACCCACACACACAAGCACAAGGGGGAAGGGCTGCCTAGTGCAGCCCCCTTGCAGCAGCTGCTGCTGCAGCAAGTGCCCACTAGGCTGTTGCTGTTGCTGGCCAGATCAACTCTCATGGAGGTCGTCCAGAGAGAGAAGGAGCCTGTCTACGCATATATTGAGCGCTTCCGTCAGGAAGCCTTAAGGCTACCGCCTAGTATGCCCGAGCCCATGCTTATGAACTCATGCCACAAGAACATGTTGTCTGCGATAAGATTGTGGCACAGTGCTCCTTGCACAGAGTGGATGCCTTTCATTACAGAGACGAATGTGGCACAAAGGAAAGCCCAGGACGCACAGCTCCTTGGACGGAACTTTCTTTCTCTCGAAGACAAGAGGAGACGTTCGTCTAGCAACAACCCCAAGGACGGAAAAGGCAAGCAGGCCATGACCGTCAACATCTCCAAAGGTTCGGTAACCTTGAACCCCAAGTCTGCAGAAGCGCAGAAGCCAAGGAAGACTTACTCCTTCAATGACGAGCTGGAACTCTTCAATATGCTGACGAAGAGTGTCAAGCTATCTCTCCCAACACCAAAGCGCCCCGACAAAGTGGGGAAGGTGGATAACCCTAAATACTGCCATTATCATCAGTATGTCCACCATTCGACACGAGATTGCTACGTATTGAAAAGATAGATGTAACGCCCCAGTTTCAAAATACGTAGGACTATGAACGTAGACATGTCAGCCGTATAATAAATGTACGTAAGCTGTAAATACAGTAAAACCACAGCTAACTAATCTCATCCACAAAATAAAAAAATAAAAGATATTATATAATCAACTATGAATTTTCTTTGTACAATATGTTGGACGGAGACACATCCACTACCAATATTTTAAATAAAAAGGAATAAATACAAATGATAGAAATTATCGAGCAAAGCGAAGGATGATCCAAGAGCAGGTCATCTTGATAGAAATAAGATGATCACGACATTGGCTAGAATACCTGCGAAAAGACAAGAACACATACCTGGAGAGATCACCAGGTCCTTAGAGGGACGTAACAAGATACATAATATCATGCCATAAAATTGAATATAACTGCTCAATAATAAGTCAAATCAGATTATAACATAGTCCAATACCCATATTTGAATTAGCGTACCATTCCCTTAACCAAACAAGGACAAAAGATGGCACCCTAATCCACGATGAAATATCTTTCCATGTCATGAATCCAATATGGTATCCGGACCACAACAAGGTTCAGTACCTTCTCATCGAAGTAGTGAGCCACACCTATAACCAAACAAGGACAAGATGTGGCAAACTAGTCCGCGATAAGTTACTATTCTAAGCCGCGATCAGATATAAGTACTCAAACCAAAAGTACTCATACCTAACGGATAAGGAAGTCTAACCGTTCTAAGTGAATGCAGTTTAAGAACACACCTCCAACGCATGGGCTCTTTAGCTAAAATGGGATCGGCATGGTTCCCCCTTGTGGCACCAGAGGCCCAGTAAGTAAGAGCATAACGTTTCGCAGAACGTCAGTGGCCGTTAGTATCCATGGGTAATCTCACCCGCGTTTTCGGCGGAGCTCACGGGTTACAAAAAGTAAAGTATATAGTAGCCCATACGCTAAGGTATTGTCCTCCCTACCCAATGCCTACTATGTTGTAACCACAACACACATACCCTCTATTAACCACTAAGTCAAACTAATCATGCAATACTATTAGCGGTTAATCCTATCGCACGGCTTATACGTACTGGTGGCCAGCCAGTCACACATGTTCGAGTTCTATATGCGACTCACAACTCCGTGGTACATATGTGTCAAGGCCTATGAATGCAACACACAATGGGTGGTCCCTTAAATCTAAGTTCAATGTGTATGAAAATAGTTCATAGCAGGAAATAGAACTGAATAGTAAAATTCTATCTAATTATGCCATGTATCACAATTTATTTTGCAGAAAGTAAATAATAAGTAAATGCATGAAATATGAGCTAAAATAAATTGACAACAAATGGCAAGGTATCTTGCCTGAGGTTGTGTGTAGAAAGGGCGACGTCCAATAGCTCGAATCGACAGATTAGTGAAGCATATAAAGTCAAATCTCACAAACGTCCTTGGATGCTGAAATAAACACCACAAACATTTCTAGAATAAGGAAAATAGCTAGAATAGACTACCCATAAGTCCAATTCTGAATACAGGGCAAAATTATAATTTTGGGTCAAAACGATGTCCACCGTTGGACCCGTTTTGTACCAAAAAGCGTGCCAATACCTACGGTCTCTAAAGTCGTCAAACTACATGTCTACGGGTCCGATTTGACGAGATTTATCCAACTGTATGTCCAAAGTTCGATTCCGGTGGGCCGTGCATAATTTCGTCCGTTGGATTGGGTCACGGGCCAGCCAAAAAGCTGTTTCGATCGACCTTCTCAGAATTGGACCAAAATTGGCATACATGACCATAAAAATGACATGGTCTTGTTGGCGTAAGTTTTGTCTCGAGATGACGAACGTGCACGAAGTTATGGGCTAGTTTGTAAAGAGGTCGATACGGGGTATCTCGACGGATACGCCTCGATTTCGTCGCGCACACACAACGAAATCGAGTTTCGTCGAATCCTACACATCTACGAAGTCGATACGGACCTTTCGATGCTTTCAGTTCGCGACCACGTCGCCTGGTTTGTCGGGACACATGTTGTATCAGAAAAATTATTAAATTTTGTAGTTCGAAAAATAAGTTTTCCTAAAACTTTGAAACTGAATTAACAATGATTTAATCCATGAAAAATTAAGCTAACAGTGGGGTATCCATCTCGTATATGTTGTCTAAAATCTTGTTCAAACAGATTATCGAAATTGTGGATGTATCGGCCAAAATTTGCCTTCTAAATATGAGGTTTGGGCTGTCCTTGAGTATTTCTGAAAACAGTTTTTGGTCGAGTTTCGCATCGATTTCTTGAGCGGTTCATTGAGTATCCCTAAATTCTATTGCTGGGGATTCTAGTGGGTTATGTAGGCTCTCTACAGTTGTTAACGAATCATAAATCTATTAGTATGCTAAAAGAAAATTGGACGAGAAGGGGGGTACCTGGCTGTCAAGTGAAATAGGGCACCCCTGTTTCTGGTCGGTTTGGGGCAATGCTGGCGGTCGTGACCGCTTCAGCGGCGGTTGCAGGCTATCAGGGACATCATCTGGATGGTAGGGAGGCTACGTGAAGGTTGGGGTTGAGTTGATCGCAAAAGGGGAGATGGGTTTCTTCAAAAACGAAACTGATGTTATATGTATACCAAGTTTCAAACTCAGGTTCAAAGTTATCTTGTTTAACCAAGATTTTGATTTGAATAAAATCGAATTTTGAATTCATTCGTACTAGGTTTTCGGATTAGACGAAAGAGAATAAGCTTAGGATTTGATAGGATTTTATTTGGGTAGAAACAGTGAAGGATTGATTGACTTTGGATTTATCTAAATTTTAAGAAAGAAAAACTCAACACTCTATACAAGGGTCGGGATAGAAGAAAGTGAACAATGCCAGCGACATTGTTCAGTTGGGAATTTTTTTTCTTTTTTTTCCTTTTCTTTTTATACTGCATATTACATATAATATATATATATATATATATATATATATATATGTATATATATATATATGCCTATTTACTGGCTCTAGCTAACCAATAAAATTTTTAAAATTCTAGGAAATTTGTTTAAAATAAATTAATGACCATATCTTGGAAGAATAATCTATTTATACCTATATACATATATGTAATCCAAAATAAACATGTACACATACATACTTTAAATAAAAATCTTCTAAAATAAAAAAAACATTTTCTAGAGTAATTTTATCAATAATGCTTATACAAGATGACCTATATACATATTGTAGCATATTTTCTTATCGTGAAATATCTTTCCTTTATAGTGTACTTATATATATATATATATATATATATATATATATATATATATATATATATATATATATATATATATATTTAACAAACAACATTTTATTGAAAAGCTAAAGGGGGCTCTCGAAGAGCATTACAGACAGGTGCAGGGCCATAAGGCAAAAGGGCCCTGGAAAACAAGGTAAGAAACTCCTAAAAGGGGAGTTCGAAATTTTGAACCAACCAAAATTTTGCAATGCAACGAAATTTCGTAGTTTCGAAGTTTCGAAAACCAAATTTTCAAAAGTTGTGAGTCCGTTGACCGCAGCAACGGGGGGCCCTAGGGGGGGTGTGGGAACGCAGCCCGATGGGGTGAGGCACTCGGCCCTATGGGATGGGTGTATATATACATATATAAGAATATATATATATATATATATATATATATATATATATATATATATATATATATATATATATATATATATATATATATAACGACTTCTTCTTTTCTTCTTTTTTTTATTTTTTTTATTTTTTATTTTTTTCAAACAACGAAAACTGAAAAGACGTTGGCGCGGCCCCCATCGCGCGAGGACCGAGGGGGGAAGAGCGCGCTGCCCAAGGGCGCGCGGCTCGAGGGTACACTGCCCGAGCGGTGAGGAGGGCTCTGCCCGAGGGAAATGGGGGAGGCTCGAGGACCCCCCTAGCGCGCAGCCCGGCGCGAAGCTCCGCCGGGGAGAGCCGAGAGGAGGACGGGGAGCGAGGGCTCCGACGAGGGGGCGAAGGCAGCCGCGGAGAACACCAGGCCTGTCGTCTGGAAGGCTCCGACGGGAGGTCAATCCCGGAGGAGGGGAGGTGGAGGCCAAAGGAGGGGGTGGGGGAGGTGGCTGAGAGGGAGACGAAACGTCGGCGTCGGTGGCCACGCGAGGAGGGAGCGTGGGCTCGGACTTCAGCGTAGGGTGCTGATAGGGAGACTTCGGCTCCGGCGGGTGGACGGTCCCGGAGGAGGGGGGAGGAGAACCGAGGAGGAGGAGGGAGTGGAGACCCTAGGAGTAGGAGAAGGAGGGCGGCAGGGCCAACGAGGGGAGGGAGGAGGGGGGATCGACCTCCGGGCTCTCGCCGGCCAATCGCCGGCTAGGGTGGGGGTTGGTCCGCCGACAAGCGTCGAAGGGAACTCCTCAGCTCGTAACGGGGCACTGATGACGAGGGCAGCACCGCCGCCGGCGTTACGATACCGACCGACGTCGGGGAGGGCACCGCTGACCACATCGCGGAGGCTGGAGAGGGGGACGCGGCCACCGAGGCCCACGATGGGGGGGCCCCCGATGCTGGAGAGAACGCCGTCGAGGCGAGGGTGGTGGGCGTGGGAGCTGGTCCAGGACGCCGGAAGACGGACGCAGCCACAGAAGAGAGAAAAAGGCAGCCGCCTCCTTGGGGTGGGGCGCCGCCGAGGGAGTAGGAGCCGACCACTTAAGAGGAGCGGCGAGAGGCGCTGGGCAGGTAGGGGGCGCCGGCGTCACTGCGGGGGCGACGAGAGGAGGACGCGCTGGAGGTGCTCCAGATCCTGGTCCGCCGGAGGGGGCGGACCTTGTCGCGCGCGCGAAAGGCCACTGCAGAAGGGCTGGGACTGCCGTGGAGGGCAGCGGCGGTGCGATGAGAGGGACGACTGGGGGAGCTGGAGAGGGTGGGGGCTCAGCAAGCGGAACTGCCGTCGGTGATGGGCCACGCCGAGCCCGGCGACGCCGGGACCTCCGAGGACGCCGAGAGGGTTGGATGGGGGGAAGAGTGGTGGACACCGCACGGCGGAGAGCCGGCGAGAAGGTGTCACGACCGGCACCAGGATATACGGGTACGAATACGTGGGCCACGCCCAGCCTACGCCGCAGTATCGGCGGTAGAGCGCTGTCAAGTATACTATACTAACTACAATATCTAAAGATCCATAACTAGAATTGTACTCATGTCACATCACGAAAACTAAGGAAGATAAGACAAGAAATAATAACAATATCACTAGAACAACTAGAATCTACAATGATCATAAGACAGGAAAATAAAGAAGAAACAACGAGACTAACTATGGATAACTACCAGACAACTCACATAGAAGAATAGTGAGATCCACCTCAGCTAGCAACATCATGAAGTCCAATACTGAGGGTACAACTACTCCTAAAATTTTGTCAACGTATCCAGTCAGGATGGAACGAGCACAAATCTCAAATAACAGTTCTAATTAGACGATATTGAAAATGTAGCAGTAAATAGAGAGAATATACAAGAAATCATGAAATGTACATGTGAGTATCATGGCAAGGTAAGCTGCAAATCTAGAGCTAGAACAAGGCAAGTAAAACTGATCATGGCATGTACAAGAATCAAGAATCATCTATCTAAGTGTGTGAGTACTAGCTACAACATATGGCCGGCTTGGGTCTGTACAAGGTCTAATGATCCGACCAATCATACGTGGAGTGTAGGATTGGCTATCAAACAAGGTGTACAAGAATAAACAAGGTGGATAATGACCACACATCTACACTAATACTCCCCGTCCCTAACTAGTATAGTGGATCCAACCATGACACATCATGACACACGATTCTCCGAGAGGGTAGCTAGCCTTCACAGGAATCGTGTCTATACAATGCACAATGAACAAGAAAGACTTGCACAAGATATACTAAGGAAAGCGAGGAATAACATCTCATGACGGGATCCAGAGAAATACCAATCCGTGTGAATAATGTGTCAAGAGAACAAGGGTATCTACACTAAATACAAGAAACATAAACGATATCATAAAACAGAAATATTATCAGAGAATGTACTCGCCTGAGATCTGGTGGAATATGTCAACTGGTCCAAGAACGGTGCCTCGAGGACCTATAGGTGGAATACTGTATCAATATAAGGGTTTGGAAGTAAAATCTAGTCATACTAAGTCAAACTAGGTCAAGGCAAGTCAAACCAGGTTAATCTAAGTCAAGGGTTGACTTACAGTTGACTTTTGTCAACTGGTCAACTCTGGGTCAAACTTGACTAATGTTGACTAACAGTTGACTTTGGGTCAACTGGTCAACTTCGGTCAAGTTCTAATCAATTTAGGCTACGGTTGACTTCCGGTTGACTTTTGGTCAAAATAGTCAACTGTGGTCAACCAAGGTCAAAACTAGTCTAACCTAGGTCAAATGTTTACTCTACTTCGACGTTCAGTCAAAGTAGTCAACCAAGGTCAATAGGGTAAAAGCTAGTCTCTATAAACATCCACATGGTCAACACATTCAATTTTAGTGGTTATGAAATCACTGGAATCGATGGATCTCATAATACAACAAAAGGAGAGATATTATAATAATAGGGTGAAAACCTACAGATGTTGTCGGATGGTGAAACAACTATTACCAACGTGTCCAAAATGGTCGAAATAGCTAGAATAGCCTATCCAAAAGTCCAATTTGGACACAGGGGCAAAACGGTAATTTTGGGCCAAAATGATGTCCGTCGTTGGACACACTTTGCACCGAAAAATATGCCAAAATAAAAGTGCACAAAACCTAACAAATTATATGTCCACGAATCCACAATGACGATACGAACTCAACGGTATCTCCGAAACTGGATTCCGATGACCCGATCTCAAATTGGTCCGTTGACCCGGATATTGGAAACCGATTTGCACGAAAAAGCGTGTCGGAGCCAATGTCCTCAAACCTCAGCAAATTATATGTCAACGAGTCCAGAATGACGATACGAACCCAACGGTATATCCAGAATTGGATTCCGATGAGCCGATCTCAAAATGACCCGTTGAACCGGATATCAGTATCCGACTTGCACCAAAATGCGTGCCGGAACCAATGTCCACTAAAACCTAGCAAATTATATGTCAACGAGTCCAGAATGACGATATGAACTCAACGATATATCCAGAATCGGATTTCGATGAGTCGGCATCAAAAAGTCCCGTTGACCCGGACTGTGGGGCCCGCTTTGCACCGAAATACGTGTCAGGACCCATGTCCTCCAAATCTAACAAACTTTATATGAAAACAGGCCAGAACGACGCCACGAGTCTACTGGTGGTGTCAAAATTTGAATCCAGAGTCCCGGGTTCAAAAATGAAATTTTACAAGTGCAACACTAAGAATTCGAACGATCAACTTTGGCGTCTAATTCGACCGACCTAACAAGCTCAAACTGAAATGAAATCTAAAGGGGGCAGGAAGAGGGTTATACCAGCTTCGCACAGGGACTGGTAGTGCGTCAAACGAAGCTGTGACGACGAAGATACGAACCCGCGAAGTTGGCTCCACAAAACTGTCCAAAAACAGTTCAAATTAAAACGTCAACTTAGTGGCCGGTTTTGATGTATCAAACGATAAAATTAACGGGTAAAATTTGAGAGGGATGAAGGGGTATATACCGAGATTGTGATGGAGCGAAGAAATCGCCGATCCAATGGTCAGATTGTCCAGAAAATTGGTACGAAGTCGCTGCGACGGAGCGCGAATTCTGAAACTTTCCCCCGTGCGCGTCGACGGAACTCCGTGCAAAACGCACGAAACGCCTAGACGGCGCGTCCCGGAGGACGTTGGCCGCCACAGGGTGGTGCGCCTGGGTGCGCCCAGGGGGTCGGGGGCCAGCCATGCGGCGGGTCGCGATCGGGGACCTCGCCGGCGGCGGCTGCACGCGCGACGGCGTACGGCTGCTGCCGCAGCTAGCTGCTGTCGCAGCTAGCTGCTGCTGCTGCGTGCGGCTGCGCTCGCGGCGACCAGGGCGGCGGCGGCGCGACGCAACGGCGGTGGCACGGTGGCGTGCAGGTGGTGGTGGAGTGAGCTTGCGGTGGTGGTGATGATGCATGGAGAAGGAGGAGGAGAAGGGAGGAGCTCGAGGAGGAGCCGAGGTGAAGTCGGAAGGAGGAGGAAGGCTGAGACGCCGCCGGCCATGGGGGATGGCTGCTCGTGAAGGAGCTCGGCATGGGGGCTGCTCGTGAAGAAGAAAGGGAGAGAGAGAGAGATATAGGAATTAGAAAGAGAGAGAAAGAAGTATGTATGTGTGTATGAATTTAAAAGGAAGGAGAGAGAATAGTGAGATAGAGATGGGGGGTGTTGCTCGTACAGCAAGTGGGGGGGGGGGTGCTGTGAGGTGTAAAGTGAGGGGAGTTGTGTGTTTGTGTATAAGGGAAGAGAGAGAGATATTATATATATATATATATATATATATATATATATATATATATTATTAGAGAGAGATAAAAAAATATATATATATGTGTATATATATTATATAAATAGATATTTAGAGAGAGAGAGAGATAGATATTATTAGAGAGAGATATTTAGGGTAGAGAAAAAATATCAGTGGGTGTATGGGCAGTCATGATGGAGGGTAACATGGAGCTGGAGTTGGGTTCAGTGGAGCCGGGCTGGGCCAAAATCGGACATGGTGCAATATTTGAATTAAAATAGGTATTTATAATCATGGGTAAATAAGTAGCATGTGGGGGCTCAAATAAATGGGACACAAGTGTCAAGTGGGTAGTAGGCTTCATGTGGGCCATGTCCATATTTGGGGTCGACTAGGTTGGGTCGATGTCGGCTCCCGAAATTAGATTGGAAATTAAATCAGGATTTCGGTAGATAATTATTTGGCCTAAATTGACCCGAAAGTTGTGCAAAGAAAATGAAGCACGAGATGGTGTATCTGAGTGGAACACGAAGGTCATGGGTGAAGAGCGTCTCGAGTAGATCATGCATGACAAGTTGGTTCTGAGAAAACGACTGGTCTGGTGCTCCTAAATTAAAAGTCACGGTAACGTGCATATGATGATCAAGGAAAAGAGTGGAAATTCAATTAATAATTAAATGGTCTAAATTGACCCGAACTTGCGCGAATCAAAAAGAGTACAAGGGAACAAGTTCAAGTGGGACACGAAATATCAATGTGAAGATAATCTCGTCTACTACAAACTCCAAGAAGGAAGTTTCCAGAGACTGGCATCCCTGATGCTCTAGAAATCCAAGTCACGGTAGAGAGCATTAAATCAAATAATATTATTTATTCAAATAATTGTAAAATTGAAAAAAATAAGCCCTAAATTCAGGGGCTTACAGAAGGGAATCCTACTGGGAGGAGGGCCAGGCGGAGTCCTTCCAACTTAGAGGGGAGTGGGGGGGTCCTAGGGGGACGAACACACTGAATGGCACCGCCGGCCCGGGCAGGCCGACCGGCCAGCCCTGCCACCAGATCCCAACGGGGGTGGGGGGCGGCGAGGCCAGGTGAGGGGAGCACGCCCGACGTTCCTACCTGCCCCCCACGTTGCTACCTGTCCCCGACGACCGTCGACGAGCGGTGACTGCCACCGCACGGTCGACCTAGCCCATTTCAACCGACCTATCCCCTCTATAAGTACTTGCCCGACCCCAAAACCCTAACCCTAGACTAATTTTCGACCACCCCAGACCCTTATTTCCCGACGAGAACACTAACCCTAACCCTAACTCCGGCGACCCACAGCGCCACCTCCCCAGCCACCTTCACCACCCACAACCACCACCACCAAGTTCGCCGAGCCGAGTGCAGCGCCACCCAAGCGCACGATGCCGACGCTTCCTCCGCCCTATCGCCGCACCAACAGCCCGTTCGACTTGGACACGTACGTGTCAGTTCTGTTTCGTGTCGTATTAGTGTCTCGTACTCACATTTGTGACTCGCCTTGACACGAAGACTCTAATGGTAAGTCAGGACACAGCTGACTTGGGTCGTGCATGTCGTGCATGGTCAGGACACTTGGACTCGGCCATTTTCCGTTGTCCCTAACAGTCAGGACATGAAGTTTGGCTATCGGGTTTAAAACCCGTTAACCTAAATCTAACCTAAAACTAACCCGAACCTATTTCTTAACAGATGGCTCGGGCTGACCCCCTGGCGAGCCCGACCGTGCCTAAAATCTGACCCCTTTGCCTGACCCAAGTTCGAGCCCCCCTTCTTTCTTTTTAGTTTTAGTTATTTTATTATATTTATATATGTATATATGTATTTTTTTAATATATGTATATATGTATTTATATGTTGTATTTATGTATATATATTATTATATATACTGTTATATATATATATATATATATATATATACAGTATTTGTATATATATATATATTTTATATTTAGTATTTCTTATATATATGAATGTATATTTATTATATGTATATGTATCCATTATATATATATATATAAATATCTATATATTTGTATGTATATATATAAATATTATTGTTGTATATTTATATATGTATTTCAAATTCTAATTTGTACAAAATATTATTGTGCATAAATTCACAAGTCATTTTTATTATTTAAATTGTGACTTGTATATTTTAGCACTTTAAAAATATATTTATGTATACAATTACTGCTTTTATTGATTATGACCAATTGATGTCCAAGCCTTGCATGGATTTTGGGCCCAATTGTGTCTAATACATTCAGAGTCTGTACGAGTCATATTGGACTTGATTCATGGCTCTGGGTCCTGTATCTGGACTTCGGTTCAATTTTGAATACATGGACAAAATAATTAATTTTCAGAAACTGTTGCTTACTGTTTTTGAATTTTTATATATATCATAAATGCTGTAAAAATCTGGAAAAAATTGTATTTAAATACTATGTTAATTTAGATAATTTATTATAATTTTTCCAGCATTTAATAAGTGCTTTTGGTATTTTATACAAATAGGAAAACAGAACTCATTTAAGTATATATATGTTTGCTGATTTTTAATAATTATTTATGAAGGTTTATAAATTCTAGAAAATTAGCATAAATTTTTATAATTAATAAGGATCATTTTGGTACTTTATTTTATGTAAAATTGAGCTTTTTGTCTATCTAAAAAATTGTTGGAACATAGTGTACAGTTTGATTTATTTATTGAATAATTACGACTTTCAATGTTTCGTGTTGTTTTGAGTTATAGACATATTGGACCTCACCCCGCACTACTGTAAACGCCCCTAGAAAGTTAGTTAGAGTATTGTGTCACCTCATATTGGTCTCCTATGCTAAAGTCATTGGCTAGGTGTCCAGTCAGAAAGTCGTGTTGCACCACTAGTGTCTTAGTGTTTAACTTAGTATAAAAACTAAGTTTATGTGTTATTTCTACAGTGACGAGTCACCAGGCATCTATAGCATTTTTATCGTTGCTTTGCTTTGCTAAAGGCAAGTACTTCTACAAACTTTACATACTGTTACAACAATGAACTGTGATTCCAACCATGTTAAATGCTGATCCTTGGAGTAGCAAGTCAAACCTTCACATGTTGTATTATTTTCAGCCCCTACCATGTTAGAACAGTTTTATATCTCTCACATTATTAGAATATGGGTTATGGGAAAACTGATAGTTGAGTACATGATCATGCCCCCTTTATCGTACCGAGCAAAGTTTCATTCTACATGTTACTGCGCCGTAGGCCATTATCCCGCATTTCTGTACGGATGTACATCTATGATTGTACACTTGTACGTATGTACATTTTATTTACATGTGCCAGAGCGCATTGTACACCTACTATTGACTATCACCTACCTGCTACAGTTTTAAACATTACATATACATCTGTCTCTATGACATATGTGTCCTTGCCATGATATATTATGATGTGCCATGATTCCAGTTTATTATATTCCTGTTCATTTCATGTTTTGTATATTTAGTTTGCTAGAATCAGTACTTGCTCCCGTCCTGACAGGATAACCTTGTAGGTATACTTACTGAGGAGGAGTTGCTTTGTGATTTATATTATGGAGTTACTGCCGAGGACCAGGCTTTATCTTACGAGGATGTACCTGCGGGAAAACTCGTCTAGTTGTCTATTTACATTTTGGACTTTTGAGAGTAGTCATGTATTAGACTATGTATTTTGTGACTGAACCTGTATCCAGCTTTACATTTTGGACATGTACTTGGACTTACTATTATACGAGATGACTTTTGTGTTTGGGAATAATTCTGACTCTTTATTACTTATAGAACTGTTAGCACATTTTAGTCTTATCTTGTTATCATTAGAACAGCTTACTACGCTTTATCTCAAGCGTAGGCTGGACATGACTCGGTCCGGCCCAACAATTTGGGTAGCGGATCGTGACATATTTTTAGTGGTGGCCCACGCAGGTCCTGACTAAATTGTTTGGTTACATCATTGTACCAAGTATGCCTGCAATTAGGAACTTAAGGTAACTAGACAACATTAGGAATGACGCTTAGAACATCTAGAGGATTACTAGGATTGCAACATAGGAAACGCATCACATACTCACTATTACAATTGGATTTTCTTGTTATTCATGATTGTTTACTTAAAGAGTCATTATAAGTCCTTTTTATTTATTTATTTAGATGGTGCTTACCCGCTCATCCCAGTATGTCACACCGAGAATTGTACACTCCCTATCCAGTCGGTTGACCAGTTGACCGATACACCCCACCTCCACCTACCATATTCTTCCACTCCACAAATCCACCAACCCAAATGCCTCCACCACCTTCCACATCATAGTCCCAACAGGACCCTACTCCCACCACCATCCATCACTATACCTACCCAGGCTTCCGTCACGCTCGACCGGAACCAACTGCTCACTCTGATCCAGGGGTTCCTAACGACCCATCAGGAGCAGACCACCCTACTCCACCAGAGCATGGAGAGTTCTGAGTAACGTACCGTGGTCCCACCACCTGTAGAGCCACGGCAGAGCAGGGACAATCAAGGACTTCATGGGTCTGAACCCCAAGGAGTTCTTAGGGACTGAGGGCATAGTTGTAGCAGATGACTGGCTAGACTCGGTAGAGAGGAAGCTCCTTGGAGCTAGGTTGCCGAATGACCTCCAAGTCGAGGCAGCGGGATTTCTGCTGATAGACTTGGCAGGAGTTTGGTTCCGGAATGAGCCTCTATTCGCGAGAGGGAGGGTCACTTGGGATCAGTTCAAGACCCAGTTCAAGAAGAAATTCTTCTCGACCACCGCTAGGGTAGCCATGGGGCTACGATTCCAGAACATCCAGCAGGGGAACCGTTCTGTTGACGATTATGCGGCAGAGTTTAGTCTCCTGAGCCGTTTCACTCCTAGTCTAGTTGCAGACCCTGAGGAGATGACGTGTAGGTTTTGCCATGGACTAGTTCCAGACATTGGAATTCTTATGGCGAACGGTACGACTGACTACTACCAGAGCCTAGAGTTGGCCTGGAGCATAGATGAGCGTCTTCTGTCTTGCAAGAGGCCGGCTTCTGTACACCTGAGGGACCGTCCAAGCATCAGGCTTTCCAGTCGAGAGCATCGATGTCGCACCAGCAGACATACCATCCCCCTACACCACATTACCCGACCCCGCCAGTTAGAGCCCCGGGACCCCGACAGCAGTAGAAGGGAGCTTTGTGTGGATTCTGTAAAAGACCAGGGCATGATTACTCCGTCTGTAGGAAGAGGTTGGGGCATTGTTTAGTTTGTGGGTCTGCCACCCAGTTTTGGGACTGCCCAGTAGCCAGGGTACCAGGTGCCGGACCACAGTCTAGAGGACAGCCACTTTCGACTCAGCAGCAGAAGTTTGGGCAACATCTGCAGCAGCAGAAGGGACCCCAGGGGAAGACTTATAGTCTGGCCCTTGAGGCGGAGCCGGAGCAGGTTTCGAAGCCAGATTATTTGGCTGACGTCATCACAGGTCATGTTTATTTGCATACTTTCTAGCTCTATGCTTGTTTGATTCCGGTACATCTCATAGCTTCCTGTCATTAGAGTTTTTGCATAAACACACTTAGTAGCTACACCTACTGAGGAGATGATAGAGTAATGACGGGAGGCAGACCAGTGCCCATTAGATCTATCTATAGATGCTCTATTACTATAGCCGGGAGAGAGTTTAGGGGACGATTCTTTGTGATACCACTCTCCGGGTATGATATCATATTGGGGATGGACTGGCTTAGCTATGCCCATACAGCTATAGACTGTCATGAGGGTAGTATTCTGTTCAGTCTCCCAGGTACGACACCATTCAGTGTTAGGAGGACAGGGTCGGAGATCAGCCTAGAGCCGAACTGTTGTGCGACAGTTGGGGAGATAGCACCGCCATACCCTATCATTAGGAAGTTTATGGATGTATTCCCAAAAGATCTTTCAGGACTTTTGCCTGACAGAGATGTGGAGTTCACTATAGATTTAGTACCGGGTTCATCACCAGTATCCCGGGCTTGCTATAGAGTAAACCCCAAGGAGGCCGTAGAGATGAAGGAACAGATTGATGACCTATTGAAAAAGGGTTTCATTCGATCTAGTGCTTCTCCATGGGGAGCCAGTGCTCTCTGTACCTAAGAAGGATGGTACAGTTCGGTTGTGCATTGACTACCGGGCGTTGAATACCATCACCATTAAGAACAAATATCCTCTGCCCAGGATAGATGATTTGTTTGACCAGTTGAGTGGGGCGAAGGTGTTTTCTAGGATAGATTTGAGATCCGGTTACCACCAGGTGAAAGTCAGGGCTTTAGAAATCCAGAAGACGTCGTTCAATACGAAGTACGGGCAGTACGAGTTTCTGGTGATGCCATTTGGTCCCACAAATGCGCCAGCTGTCTTTATGAATTTGATAAATAAGATATTTTACCAGTATCTGGATAAGTTCGTCATAGTATTCATCGATGACATCCTGATATACTCGATGACGCCGGAGGAGCACGCAGAGCACTTGCGGATAGTTTTGGGGATTCTGAGGCAGGAGAGTTTATATGCTAAATTGTCGAAGTACGAGTTCTTTTTAGATCGAGTGGAGTTTCTCGGTCATGTAGTTACTGGAGAGGGGATCTCGGTGGATCCCAGAAGATTGCTGCCGTTGAGACATGGTAAGCTCCGACGTCAGTTTCAGAGATCAGGAGCTTTCTGGGTTTAGCAGGCTATTACAGGAAGTTCGTCCAGGACTTTGCTAGGATAGCTGAACCCATGACGAACTGACGCGGAAGGATGCAGAGTACATCTGGTCAGAGGACTGCAGCAGCATTTGAGGAGCTGAAGAGGAGGCTGACGACCGCTCCAGTTCTGACATTACCTTCAGGATCTGGAGGTTTCACCATATACAGCGATGCTTCGGAAAGGGGCTAGGATGTGTCCTACAGCATGGGAAAGTGATTTTCTTATGCATCTAGGCAATTACGAACTCATGAGCGAAACTATCCTACCCATGACCCAGAGTTAGCTGCGATGATCTTGCACTCAAGTTATGGAAACTTACTTATACGGAGAGCGTGTGGAAATCTTTACTAACCACAAGAGCTTGAAGTATGTGTTCACGCAGAAAGAGCTAAACATGAGGCAAAGACGATGGTTGGAGTTGATGAAGGACTTCGACATCGATTTACAGTATCACCCCGGGAAGGCAAATGGTGGCTGTGCGCTGAACAGGCATCCGATGGCATGGTATCTGATGTTAGATCGGCATTTACGGCAAGATCTGGAAAAGCTCGATATCGGATAGTTCGGCCAGGATCAGTGATACATGATGGTGCTTGACATTCAGTCAG
>JANAVB010020967.1:0-29920 GCA_029216955.1 Iris pallida | reverse complement strand
ATAATTGTGACATCTAAATAATTTGTGCACAACAACAACCCGTCGCTATATACTCGGCTTCAGTGGTGGAAAGAGCAACAGATTTGTTTCTTACTAAACCATGATACCAAGAATTTGCCAAGGAATTGATATGTGTTGCTAGTGCTTTTTCGGTCGATTTTGCATACGACGAAGTTCGTATCCGAGTAGCCGATAAGCTCAAAGGATGAAGATTTCAGATACCAAAGTCCATGTTAATGGTGCCTTTAAGATACCAAAAAATGTGCTTAACGGCACATAAGTGAGATTCTTTTAGATTTTCTTGGTATCGAGCACAAAGACAAACACTAAACATGATATCGGGACGGCTAGCAGTTAAATAAAGTAAGCTGCCGATCATACCTCGATACTTAAGAATGTCGACCGAGATACCATCTTCATCATTATCAAGTTTTGTCATTGTTGCCATAGGAGTCCTCATTGATTTGGATGAGTCAAGTTCAAAACTTTGAGAAGATCCTTTGTATATTTGGCTTGATTGATGATGATTCCTTTGGGACTTTGCTTGATTTGCAGACCCAGGAAGAAAGATAGTTCTCCCATCATGCTCATTTCAAATTTGTCCTGCATTACTTTGGCAAATTCTACACATAGTGCATTGTTAGTGGAACCAAAAATAATATCGTCAACATAAATTTGAACTAACAAAAGGGTGTCGTTAAGATATTTAATAAAAAGTGTAGTGTCAACTTTGCCCTTAGAAAAGTTGTAAGAAATAAGAAAGGAACTAAGACGCTCATACCAAGCACGAGGAGCTTGTTTGAGGCCATAAAGTGCTTTGTGTAATTTAAAAACATGATGAAAAAATGAAAATCTTCAAAACCAGGAGGTTGCTTAACATAAACTTCCTCCTTAATAATACCGTTTAGAAAGGCACTTTTGACATCCATTTGAAAGAGCTTAAAATCATTAAAACAAGCAAAAGCACATAGCATGCGAATGGATTTAAGACGAACAACCGGAGCATAGGTTTCATCGTAGTCAATGCCTTCCTCTTGGTTATAGTCTTGAGCAACCAATCGGGCTTTGTTACGAGTGACGAACCATTTTCATTAAGTTTATTTCAAAACACCCACTTTGTCCCAATAATAGGATGGTTGTAGGGTTTATGGACAAGTTCCCAAACCTTGTTTCTCTCAAATTGGTTACTTCTTGCATTGCTATCATCCAAAATTTATCACTAAAGGCATCATTGATATTTTTAGGCTCTATTTGAGAAATAAAAGCCACATTTGCACAAAGATCACAAGTAGAGGATCTAGTGCTAATACGAGAAGAGGGATCACCAATGATAAGCTTTTTAGGATGATGTGGGACAAATCTCCATTCTTTTGGAGGTCCTCTTGAGGATTCTCTAGTGTGGAGATCTTCGGTTGGATGGTCACTATTTTATTGTTAGAAAAGAAGGACAAGTGTCTAGAAGAAAGAGTTTTCCAAGCCAAAAGAGATCATCACATCATCGGATGAGGAGGATGTAGAAGAATTAAGTTCATCAAAAGAGACATTAATTGACTCTTCGACAATAAGACTTCTTTTGTTGAAAATGCGAAATCCTTTACTATGTATTGAATAACCAAGAAAAATACCTTCATAGGATTTTTCTTCGAATTTGCCTAGGTTATCCTTGGTGTTCAAAATAAACATTTGTATCCAAAAACTTTAAAGTATTCAATTGAAGGAATTTTGTCAAACCAAAGCTCATAAGGAATTTTCTTAGAAATAGGTCGAATTAAGACCCTATTTATAATATAACAAGCCGTATTGACGGCCTCCGCCCAAAAGTATTAGGAAAGCTTATATTGGTTTAACATAACCCTTACCATGTCGCCGAGGGTTCTATTCTTTCTTTCTACAACTCCATTTTGTTGTGGAGTTCTAGGACAAGAAAAATCATGACCAAAACCATTCTTTTCACAAAATCTTTTAAAATCGGCATTATCAAATTCTCTCCCATGATCACTTCTAATCTTGTTGATCATAATACCTTTTCTCATTTTGAATATATTTACAAAAACCAACAAATTCATGAAATGTATCACTTTTTTTGCAAGAAATATGACCCATGCAAATCTCGAAAAATTATCAACTAAAACAAATGCATAAAGTTTGCCACCAAGACTAGCTACTCTACTAGGACCAAATAGATCCATATAGATAAGTTGAAGACGTCTAGTAGTACTTACGGAGTTGATAGATTTGAAGGAAGATTTGTCAACTTACTTTTCTCGTATTCTTCGCATACCATATCCTTTTGAAGGAGATGCTTGGAAGACCTTTTACAAGCTTCTTGGTGGTGAGTCGGGATATGGTATCCATGTTAGCATGTCCAAGTCTCACATGCCAAAGCTAACTTTCATAGTTCTTTTCTACTAAGCACCTGTCATTGTTAGTGCTCTCAATAAGATAAAGAACATAGCATATTATTTTCTCTAATGCCTTCATACACAGTAGATCCACTAGTACTATCGATGATGAAGCATTTGTGTTTAACAAACTTAATATCATAACTATTATCCGTAAGATGACTAATGCTAAGAAGGTTATGCTTGAGATTTGTAACAAGGCAAACATTTATAATACAAGGATAAGAAGGGGAGCCAATGTTACCATTTCCTATGATATACCCCCTTAGATTGTTGCCGAAGGATACATGTCCTTCTTTCTTCATCGATAGCTTTGCAAAGAGTGAAGCGTCATCGGTCATGTGCCGTGAGCAACCGTTATCGAGGATCTACTTGCTTTTAGCATGTGACAGAGGGTTCACCTACAACACAAGTTGAAGATGAAGACTTTAGTACCCAAGAATGTTTGGGTCCTTGATTGTTAACTTTAGGAACTCATTTAAATATTCTCATATCAACATGTTTTCTTATTTGACAATAGTAAGAATTGTGTCCAAGGAGACCACAATAGTGGCACCCCATAGGTGTGATAGGTCTAGAGGAGGGTGAGTGACAGAGTGTATGAGAGGTCCTAGTATGATTAGGAGTCTTCACATGAGTGTTATGGTGATGATAGTAGAAGGCATGATGTGTAATTTTTTTCCTTTTGAGAGGACCTTTTCGTGTATGTACTTGGTTAGGAAAAGACCTATGTGTTGTGTTCTTATGAGTATGAGACATGCGATCGGTGTTGACATGCCTTTGTGTATGTGTGTGTGTCATATTCTTATCGACTTGTTTCTTGCATTTTTACAAGAAGGTCATTGTACTTGACTGAAGTGGCATATTCTCTTTGATTTGCAGAAAGAGTCTTGTGCATAGCAAATTCATATCCTTCCTTGAGAGATTGGATTTCAATGTCCCTATTCTTGATGATGTCTTATGATTCTTGGAGCTCTAGTCGTAGAGACTCGATCTCATCCATGTCAGAAGCAGGCGACTTTCCTTTAATGTCATGAATGATGTTAGAAAGTTTTATATTTTTGCTTGTGAGCATCAATCTCTTTGAGAGATTTCTTATATTTTTCTCTTATGACCTTGTGTTCATCGTGTAATTCAAGAATAGCATTTTCTAAGTCATTGTAAGAAAGAGCATTCATAGATAGGTCATCTGTTACCTCAGTTGCTATAAGACAAACATTTGCCTTGTGCTTGCACTCTTTGTCGTCGTCAGAGTCGCAAGCATCGCTTTCACACCATATGCTGGTGTTGGCATATTTTCTGGATGATGAGCTTCCTTTGTTGGACTTCTCGTATCTACTGGATTCTTTTCTTGCCATGGAACAGTCCCTCTTGATGTGTCCAATTTTCTTACAGTTGTAGCAGACGGGTTCTTCATCATTGTCCCATCTTGCACGATTTGTTTTGTTGAACTTAAGAAACTTCCGGAAGTGCTTGGCGGTGAGAGCGATCTCTTCATCGTCTGAGTCATCATCCTCGGAGCTGTCTTTTGAAAAGGACTTGGTTGCTTTTAGAGAAAGTGACTTTTCCTTTTCTTTAGCATTCTCCGTTTCCTTTTCTTGAGTGGAAGATTCTTGTTGGTCCTCCATGTCCAGCTCGTGGGTCATGAGCTTTCCCATGAGGGTTAAAAGAGTCATGATTGTCAAATCGTTTCTTTCAATGATGGCGGTAGCTTTAGGATTCCACCCTTTGGTTAATCCTCGAAGGATTTTTCTAATCTTTTCATGAGTGGGATAATCCTTCCCAAGAGAAGAGAGAGGGTTAATGATATCACAAAATTGAGTAAACATAATAGTAATAGACTCATCTTGTTTCATTTTGAAAGATTCATATTCTTGGGTGAGTCTACTTATTTTGGATTCCTTTACTTGAGAGGTTCCCTCATGAGTAACCTCCAAAAGTCTCCAGATTTTATTGGAGGTCTTGCAGAAGGAAATCCTATTGAACTCATTGCTATCAAGGGTACGGTAGAGAGCGTTCAGAGCTTAGCGTCCCGACTAGTAATCTTTTTATCATTCTAAGTAAGTCTATCTTTAAGGGTTTCTGAGACAACTTCTTCAATAACTATGGAAGATACAGGAATGTCGTTGATGACACAATCCCATAGATCAAAGTCTAAAGATTTCAGACAAATGCACATCCTAATCTTCCAATAGTTATAGTTGGTTCCATCAAATAGAGAAGGTCTATTTGTGGAGTGTCCGTCATTGTGGAATGAATTGGTACTAGGGTTAGTGGCCATGGATCTCTCTAAGGGTGTAAGCCCAGATCAAGAGACAAAGCTCTGATACCAATTGTAGAACCCTAGAGGGGAGGTAAATAGGGTAATAAAATAATTACTAAGCAATTTACTACTATTTTAGTGAAGAGTAAAAGTGATAGAGATTCAAACACTTGATGTATCCTGGTATCCTCCCAAGGGGCACTCCAGTCCCGGAACTCTCTCCGGTTTTAATCCACTATTTGAGTAAATAGTTACACACGAGTTTGGATCCGAAGAACTCGTCAACTTCAATACGAGTTTGGATCCGAAGAACTCGCCAACTTCTTACACACGAGTTTTCTTACGAAGGCTCGCCAACTTCAATGGAACAGAAAATGGGCTTTTGATCTTCTACAACACTTTGAAGATCGAAACATACAACTCTTGAAATACTCTAGCACTCTTCGGTTGGATGACAAATTAAAGCTTTGGGTAGAGTAGTAATGGAGAAGCTCTTTGGTTGTTGAGAAAATTTAAGGCTCAAGTGGATGTCTTTAAAGAGAAGATACAACCACCTTAAATAGAGAACCAAGAGAACTAGGCATTTAATGCTCCAAACATAAGGCTGACAGAATACCGTTGGTATGGAGCGGTATTCCGTCGGCATATCATTTCTGAGAGGTAACAGTAATAAATCTATCCGTTGGAGCATTTAATGCTGACATCTGTCCGTTCAAAAATCAAAATAAGAGAGATCGGAATACCGGCGTATGAAACGGTATGCCGTCTTTCTTCACAGAAAGTTTTCTAAGCAGAAAATTGGTATACCGTCGGTATACAGATTTTCGTCATAGAGAGCTTTTCTTGCTCAGAAATGGTATACCGTCGGTACTTAGCGGTGTACCGTCGGTATGCCGAGTTTCATCACAGAGAGTTTTCTTTTGCTTGGAAATGGTATACCGTCGGTACATAGCGGTGTACTGTTGGTATGCCGAGTTTTGTCACAGAGAGTTTTCTCATAAAAAAATCGATATACCATCGGTAGATGACGGTATGCCGTCGGTATTCCATTTCTGAAGATATTAATTTTGACTTAAAAACAGAAGGGGCTTATGCTTTGTCATCCACCTTAAGTGTTACATAAAAAGTCCTAGACCTTGTACGGATTCTGAAAACTAGAATCTTTTGAGAGCAGTCTTTAAGTGTGCGCTGTCTTTTCTTCAGTCTTATTTTTAGGAGACTTCTTAAAAGCTTGCATGTGGTTTTGCTGAGTGGCTTGGATAAACAGAATTCTTTGTAGCAGCCATTGGAAAGCTTGAGGGTGTATCTGTTTGCTGAAAATATAGAGAAAACTAAACCATGAAGATGATGTTAATGTTATCAAAATAAATGTGCCAACAGATCTGCCTGAAGAAGCTCAACCCATCGAATGCAACTGAATCTTCAAGAAGAAGATGAGGGCTGATGGAACTGTTGATAAGTTCAAAGACAGGCTGGTAGCCAAAGGGTTTTCTCATAAACAGAAGATTGACTACTTTGACACGTATGCTCATGTGGCTAGGATGACTACTATCATAATATTGATTGCCATGGGTGTCATCACAAGCTGATAATTCATCAGATGGATGTGAAGATAACATTTCTGAATAGAGAACTGGCAAAAGTGATTTACATGGAATAAACAGAAGGATTTGTCGTCAAGGGTCTTGAAGAACAAGTCTGTAAGTTGGTAAAATCTTTGTACGGTTTAAAGCAAATTCCCAAACTGTGGCACGAGAACTTTAACAAAGTCATCAGGTCAAATGGCTATAGGGTTAGCGAGATAGATAAGTATGTTTATACCAAGTTCGTTAAGAGCAAAGGGGTAATCGTTTGTCTGTACGTGAATAACATGCTAATTCTGTGTACGGATCTAGTATGTGTCACGAAGATGAAGAAGTTCCTCTCATCCAAGTTCAGTATGAAGGAAATAGGAGAAGCTGATGTCATCTTGGGGATTAAGATAATCCGAGAAAAAGCTGGGCTAGCTTTATCGCAAGCTCACTACGTGGAAAAGATGCTCACACGCTATGGATATCAAGATCTTACAGGGATCGATACTCCTTATAGGTGTGACCAGAAGCTAAAGCCTAATTCAGGAAAAGGTGTAAGATAGCTGGAGTATTTGAGCATCATCGGGAGCTTGATGTATGCTACGAATGCCACAAGGCCTGACATAGCTTTTGTTGTAGGCATGTTTTGTCGATTTACGAGCAATCTAGGTATTGATCACTAGAAACATGTGAAGAGGGTGATGACATACCTCAATAGGACTCAAAGATATGCACTGTGCTATAGTGGTTACCCAGCAGTAGTAGAAAGCTTCAGTGATACCAGTCGATGCTCAGAAGAAGCGAGCGAGAGGTCCACGAAAGGATATATCTTCTCTATGGGAGGTGCTGCTATATTGTGGAAGTCGAAGAAGTAGACCATGCTCTCTCATACATCTATGGAGTCTGAGTTTTTTGTACTATTTACTGTAACAGATGAAGCAGAATAGCTTCGGAAGCTCATGTTTGATATCTCATTGGTTGGTGTGTAAATCCCTATCATTCTGGTATATTGCGACAACCAGGCGGCTAGAGTGATGGCATCGAATGATCTCTTCAATGGTAAAAAGAGGATTGTGCAACTGCGGCACAGGGCACTGAATGATCGCATCAAAGGAGGCATCATTACAGTGATTGATGATCGGAGCTAGGAGAATCTGGCATATCCGTTCACAAAGGGCCTCAAGCGCTAGCTGGTCGAGGACACAACAAAGAAGACGGGCTTGAAGGAAATCTGATATTATCTTTATACAATCCTACCATTAAAGTTTTATGCTAATAGTTCAAAGAAAAATCTATTAGGCATCTAGCTTTTTGGTTCAAGAAAGGACCACTTACTGGAAAAATATCAGGTGCAGTGGTTATTCCTTTAAAATATTATTGGAATACTATACATCTACTATAGTCTACTAATAGTTCTTATAATATAACATGCCATGTAAAAGGATGGCTATTAGCATTAATGAGTTTTCAAACATCGTAGATGTCCAACGTTCTTGACAGGAAGCACGGGGTAGTTCAGCACGACAAAGGAGCACACACTACTAAAATCTGCTCCATTAGCGACGTAAATTTAGCGACGTTCGTATAAAGTCACTAAATTTTACACATTAGCGATGTTTAAGTGAAACGTCGCTAATAGTCGCTACTAGCAACGAAAATAGCGACGTGACAACGACGTATATTAGTTACATGAGCTAGTCGTCGCGAAACGTCGCTATGACGTCGCTAATTGCGACTAATTTAGCGACGTTAAAATGAACGTCGCTAAATTCTAATTAAATTTCCCCCAATAATTTATTTTCCTCCATTTTACTCTCTCACTCTCTTTCTCTTTCCCCCCTCCGGTGCTCTCACTTTCTCCGGCGCTCTTACTCTCTCCGGCGACTCTCACTCTCTGCGGCGACTCTCCTCCCTCTCCAGTACGTAACTCCCTCTCTCTCTCTCTCTCTTTCTCTATTTTGGTTATTGGTGGTTGGGGGTACGAGTGGCTCGGGGGGAGGGACAGGGGGTACGGGTGGTGGGGGTGAGGAATGGTCGGATGGGGGGGTGAGGGGCACGGGGGATGCGGGTAGTTGGGTGGTGAGTGGGGGGTGGCTGGGGGTAGGGCAGGAGGGTGTTGGAGGCTGGGGGTGAGGAGGGGGGCTGGGGGGAGGGGAGGGTTAGGGTTCGTGTTAGGGGTGGGTGTGTGTGGGGAGGGAGGGACGGAGGAATGAGGGCGGCTGGGGGTAAGGAAGGGGGCTAGGGGGAGGAGAGGGTTAGGGGTGGTTGGTGGGGGAGGGGAGCAGGGGGGTGAGGGAGGCTGGGGAGGGGAGGAGGGCTGGTGGGGGAGGGGTTATGGATAGGGTTCGGGTTAGGGTTAGGGGTGGTGTATGGGGGAGGGGTGCGGGGGGGCTTGGTCAGGGGCAGCGATAGTGCCAAAAAATCTGATAATTTAGTAATAATTATTTGTTTTCCGACACCGAAAAATCTGATACTTCGATTCGAAAGCACCGATAGTGCCGATATTTGTAACAAGTAGTTTTGTTGGTTGGTTAATTGGTAACATTTTATTCATGAAATGGGTTGGATTGGTATTATTCTAGATACGGCAATCCAACCCATTTCCCTCGACAATGATGATACAACAACCTATCACTATATCTTTTAGTAGTAGATGATGTCTTAGTATTACTTTATGTGGGTTCATCTTGATTCTGTTATATACTTCAGATACTAGATTCGATAAGAACATATACTACACCATATGTACAAAACATAGATGATTCATACTAATGTATGCTTGAATGAATTTTGGGTTGTATTCTGAGCCATCCGTTCTCACACTTAAAACAGATATGAATTAGTATTGTGTGTCAATCTTTATTTTTGTATTTTCGACGAACCCAGGGATTAGATCTGTATTTTGTATTTTAGATTCTATATTTTGGTTCCAGCTCCAGCTCCATTTGCATTAATCTACGGTACGACATGGTGATCAGGACATAGTTCCTGCAACCATTCGACTGTCGAGGCAGAAACTATGTAGCCATAGATAAAGTTGACTGTCCTCCAACCCTCATCCCTCGACAATGATGATATGACAACCTGTCACTATATCTTATATAGTAATAGATGATGTCTTAGTATTACATTATGTGAGTTCATCTTGATTCTATTACATTCTTCAGATACTGGATACGATAAGAGCATATACTACACCATATGTACAGAACATAGACGATTCACGCAAATGTATGCTAGAATGAATTTTGGGTTGTGTTCTGAGCCATCCGTCCCCACACTTGGCAATTAAGCATGTAAAATATATCGTTGAAGAACATTACTATATATTAGTCATATGATATATTATACCTTTATAGTATTGTATCAGTATTAGAAAGATGGACCTTTATTAGTCATATGTTTTTAAATGTAAATAATTTATTAATAATTATTTGTTTTCTGATACCAAAAAATCTTATACTTCGATCTGAAACCACTGATACTACCGATATCGCCAAAAAATCCTATACTTAGATCTTTGACAATTGGGATATATTATAGTATTTATGAAAGTTTCTATGGAAATGAATGTTCTGTCTTGAACATATGTGGAGAGTTATGAATCTCCTACATTCTCCTACATTTTATAATTTAAAACTTATGGGTCTTACTATTCTACAAAATGAGCTCCTACATTCTAAATCTAGAATCTAGAAATTGGGATGAGTATCGAAATCGGTATCGGAATCGGTATCGGTATCGATATCGGCACTTCTCATAATCAAAACTGATGTGGTTAGCCATTGGCCTTGATTTTTAGTTCAGCTTCTATAAGGAATTTGTATTAATCTACGGTACGACATGGTGATCAGGACATAGTCCCTGCAACCATTCGACTGGCGAGGCAGTAACTATGTAGCATAGATAAAGTTGATTGTCCTCCGACCCCCATCCCTCGGCAATGATGATACGACAACCTATCACTATATCTTTTAGTAGTAGATGATGTCTTAGTATTATATTATGTGGGTTCATCTTGATTCTGTGATATCCTTCAGATACTAGATTCGATAAGAACATATACTACACCACATGTACAGAACATGGATGATTCATACTAATGTATGCTAGAATGAATTTTGGGTTGTGTTCTGAGCCATCCGTTCTCACACTTGGAAAAAAATCGAATATAACATTTTTATCTGCTTTCGAAAATGTATTCAAACGAGATGATGGTTCCTTTAGTTAGCTTGCTTATGTTATAATTATATTCTTTGGGAATATCGATCTCACCAGATGGCACCCATGACCCGAGCAGCGGTACGTCGTTTGAGGAAAACACTGAATGCTGAGGTGGCTCCTCCTACTGTTAAGGAGGAAGTGGCACCGGTAGCTAGTGAGACCAGGAGTTTCATTCATCCAGCACCTGCAGTGGACTGCATCTCCCCTGGCGTCGTCGATCCCACTTTTTCGAAGTGGTTGCACGATCGTATCACTGAGCGTTTGCGTGAGCTGCGTAGTCGTCATTAATGTAGTGTAGTTTTATGGATATATTTTGTATTGGACTATTAGTACTTATTACCAGCTGTACTTGCTTTATGCATATATTTTGTATTAGACTATCTACTAGTTCGTTTCTTTTTTGGAATTACAAAACATATATGAATTAGTATTGTGTCAATCTCTGGATTGTATCTCCAGCTCCAGCTCCAGCTCCATTTGCATTCGCGATTCTGTATTTTTTATTTATTTTTTTAAAATTTAGCGACGTTCTTAGCGTCGCAATTACATAGCGACGTTTATGAACGTCGCTAATAACATCGCTAAATTGCTGATGTGGCAAAGAATTTTCCTCACCACATCGTCGCCAAAACGTCGCTAAAATGTCGCTAAATGGCGACCACAAACAAACATCGCAAATAACGTTGCTACTTAGCGACGTTTGTAATGTCGCTAAGTAACGTCGTCGTAGCGACGTTTTGTGACATTTTATCGATTAGCGACACACTTTTTTCCGTCGTTTCCAAAACGACGCTAGAAACGTCGCTAACTTAAATTAGCGACGTTTTGGTCGGCATTAGCGACGTTTACAAATGTCGCTAATCTGATAGATTCTGGTAGCGGCAGTACTCCATGCTACGGTGTGGTGACACCACCATGAGATACCTTGATGGGGTAAAGCCTCAGCTTTGGGCCATGTCATAGTGGCGTAGCATCGCATATAGGCAGGTAACATAAAGCTAAAATAGAGAGTTATAGGCAGCACTGCAAAGAGGCTGGTGACCTCATGCTACTGTAGGGTAACACCACCATGAGGTACCTTGATGGGGTAAAGCCTTGGCTTCGAGCCATGTCATAGCGGCATAGCACCGCATATAGGTAGGTAGCCTAATGCTAAAATGGAGAGTTGTAGGCTGCACTACAAAGAGGTTGGTGACCACATGCTACTGTGGTGTGACACCACCAAGAGGTACCCGAATGGGGTAAAGCCTCGGCTTAAGGCCACGTCACAGCGGCGTAGCACCACATAGAAGCGCGAGGCTTCATGTTGAGTAGTATAGCACTACAAAGAGGCATGTGATCTCATGTTATAGTGGTATGACACCACGAGCGATAGAACCTCGGCTTTATGCCATGTCATGGCGAAGTAGCACTGCAAGGAAGGATTCATGCTAAAATTCTTTACGTAAAGAACTCACCTAAGTGTATGGATAGAGATATGGGACATCTCTTGAATGTAAACTTGTAGACATCCAAGATACATACACCGAGACCAGGTCAGCACAGGACCTTTAACGTGCGACCGGAGCACAGCTGATGTCATGATGTGAGTGGAAAGAATAACAGCTATGGTACAGAATTCAAGGCTTAGTGCATTCTTGTATCGTACTATTGCTTGACCCATGCTAGAAGATTCAAGTCGAAGCAACATCTCTCCTAATGCATGATGGCAGTCACTATGAGGAACGCTCAACCATATATTGAGATATATGTAGAAAATTGTTGGTATTTTTTCTTTCCTTTGGGAACTTTTAGTCCCACATTGGAAAACCACCAATATGTATATATCAATATAAAGTTATGATTGTGTTGGAGTATGTACATGTAGCGAGGTGGCCTATATAGGTTGATTTTTTTAGAGGATTAAGATTTAAATCACAAAGAACAAACCTTTGTTTTGTCACTATCTTTGGGTTCCATAGGAGCTAAGCCTCGTAGGGGCTTAGCTACTCGTATTCGGACGAAGTGCGAAGGGCACAAAGTAGTACTTTGATGACGCACTTTGCACTTAGCACGACAGCATCGTCGCATGGAGCTCATGCGCTCCTTTTAGGCGCTAGTTGCATGCACGGTTGCTTGCTCGAGGCACATGCTCATGGCATATGTATAGGCTATGCGTTTGGCGTTGTGCGGTCAGGCGCATATGCGGCCATGCACATTAGCAGCCTGGCGCATTTGTAGTATGGTGCATTAATGTTCAGACGTATTTAGCATCCAGGAGCATATGCAGTCTGGTACATATATGGCATGCGCATTTGCATTCAGGCACATCAGTGTCCAGGCACATTTGCAGCCATGCATGTTTGCTGCCATGCGCTATGCATCCATGTGCTATGAGGCCATGCGCCACACGACTAGGCGCATGTACGTAGTTGCTTTCGGTATGCAGCGGCATTGGCGGTGTTGTCAGCATACAAATTCTGCTATCAGCGTGCAGCGCACTGCGACTGTGACAGCGTATTGCACACTTTTGTGTCAGCACATGGATACGAATTTCATGGGATTTGGTCAGCTTTCGTGTATGCGCACATGTGTTACCATATCCCCTCATGGGTGCCGCCCTGCTCTATAAATAGAGCCTCAGCTCCTACATTTGGAGAGTTAGAAAACAGAGAAAGTGAGTGCTACCAAATTCCCACTTCAGCAAGTCTATGCGTCAGCGGCAGGAAATCTATTCGAGTATGGAGCTTTTTTAGCTCAATTTGAGTTCCAAAGTCTTTTCGAAGATGATGAAGAGCGTTTCAGAGGTTCATAATTGAACTTCATGGTTCTTGAGGGACATATCGTGGATAGGACGAATCTTGGTTTGAGCACCGGTGACTTGTTCACCCTAGAAAGGAGATTTCCTTTGTATTTTTTGTGTTTCTTATTCTACCTTATTGTAGCGTCTATGAACGTAAAGAGGAGAACATTTTTTTCACTTTTTGTTGTATTTTGCATTCTCTTGAAGTCAGCTTGTAATCTTTTCTTAGTGCTTCCTTTGAGTTGGCTAGAATACAGACTTTGTGTCTCGCTAGAAGACTCTATGCCTCTCTCGTGTTATTGGAAAGTATGCAGACTTTATGTTTTGGTAAAGACTCTTCGCCTTCCTTGGATCTCTCGATTCTTTAGATCTATATTCGAGACTAACAAGCTCAGGGTCGGCCTAACTCTTAGATATGTATTGTATTTTATATGTTATGTGATAATCCCTAGTAAAATTTCGTGAATGGAATTCCCAAAGGCCTAGGTTATACGGACATGAATACGACAAGAATTGGTAAAACAAGGCGATACAGACACCATTTATTTTAGTATATCCTAATATATTTTGGAATGTCATGTTGGAGTAGGTGGGGTTCCCAACCTATGTGGAAATACCCCTGAGTCGGATTGGGTATTCCTATATATAATAGAAATATTCCAATAGATTTGGATTGGGTATTTCTATATATAATAGGAATATCCCAATGGAGTTGGATTAGGTATTCCTATATTTAATAGGAATATATCAATGGTTTAGATTAAGTATTCCTACACGTAATAGAATAGCTCAATTAGTTGTGTGTTTGAGGCTATATATACTAGGTGTTTCCTCACCATAAAATATATCTCGAAAAGAAAACAAGAGTGCGTTACAATATTTGAGAGAGAGAGGGTTGAGGACTATTGTGAAGGAGAGATCTCTTCGAATAATTTTTTGACATCTTTTGTTCTTCGGAGTCCGCAGTTAAATTTTCTTCTTTCAAGTGAGTTGTGGTGAACCGTGTGGATCGGAAGAAGCTTGTAAAGGGTGTATTCTCTTTATTCCATTAGTGGAGGTTTTTCAGGGTTGGACTCCGATCATCTCGTGATTTTTCTCGCAAGGGTTTTCTACGTCAAAAATCTTTGTATCTGCGATTGTGTTTGGCATTTTTTTGTTTGTGTACTTTTGTTCGGTTCTTTCGTAGGACTTTCTGGGTTGGGAGAACAGTTTTCGTGCTTCATTCCCAACAGAGTGGTATCAGATCTTTGGATTTAGAGAAGTGTCAGGAGTTGACAGTCAAACCAGAAAGCAGAGATGGACGCAAAGTCGGTGCACATGGTGAACCTGAACGGTACCAACTACCATTATTGGTGGAGCAAGATGAAAGATTTGTTGTTCGTCAAGAAGCTGCATCTTCCAGTATTTACGTCTGAGAAGTCCGATGACAAATTCGATAAGGACTAGAACTTCAAGCATATATAGGCGTGTGGGTACATGCGGCAGTTCATTGACGAGAACGTGTACAACCACTTTGCCAATATTGAGCACACGAGGACGTTGTGGGATAAGCTGGAATCTTTGTATGCGAAGAAGATCGGAATAAATAAATTATTCCTGATCCGGATGATGATGGGTCTGTGGTACAAAGATGGTGCCTCTATTACAGATCACTTGAGTGAGTTCCAGGGCATGGTGGACTAGCTATCCTCGATGGGTGTCAAGTTTGACGACGAGGTTCAGGGACTTTGGCTACTATATATATTGCCAGACTCGTGGGAGATCGTACGAGTATCTATGATCGCTTTTGCTCTAAAAGGTGTAGTCGGTCTGGAGTTTGCCAAGAGCTGAGTACTGAATAAAAAGACGTGGAGACGTTCTTAGGGCACTTCATCCACATCCCACTCGAAGGCGCTAGTTTCAGAAAGCCGTGGATGGGACAAAAGAAGGGGTCCAGGTGGTGGCAGAAACAAGAGCAGGGGTAAGTCCAAGGGCTGGTATGAGGATTCAGAGTGCTACCATTGTGGCAAGAAGGGCCACATTAAGCGAAACTATTTCGCTTGGAAGAGAGAGAAGAAGGGTGACAAGGGAAAGCAAAGTGAGAACACTACAGCGACGGCCTCGGCACATGGAGGCGATGTGATCATCGTAGGTGATGAGATTGTCATGAACCTCGCCTGCGATGATAATTCTTGGTTGGTGGACTCAGGTGCTTCAGCACACGTATCTCACAACAGGGCACTATTTGCCACTTACACAACAAACGACTGTGGAGTGTTGAAGATGGACAATGGAGATATGTCGAAGGTGGTTGCCATTAGAGATGTGTATTTGAGGACGAAGACAGGTGCAGTTCTTATTCTTAAAGATGTCCGTCATGTCCCTGATATTTGTTTCAACCTGGTGTCGATTGGAAGGTTGGATGACGAGGGTTTCTTCAATCTCTTCGGGAACGATCAGTAGAAGCTTTGGCGATTACCAAAGGAAGGAAGAAGTCTGAACTCTACTATATAGAGGGGAGCGCACAGGGGGGAACAGGAGGTGAACGCAGTCAGTGATGCGTCTACCAAGTTGTGGCACAGGCGGCTCTTCCATATCAGCGAGAAAGGGATGAGCTACTTGCTGAACAGGAAGGTGATTCCAAGGTAAAGTCTATAAAATTGGAGAGATGTATGTACTGTTTGGCAGAAAAGCAAAATAGGGTGTCTTTCTAAAGTCACCTAAGTTCGAGGAAGCCGACGTTGCTCGAGTTGATTCACTCGGATGTCTGCGGTCCTATGAAGGTAAAATCTATTGGTGTTGGTTATTATTTTGTGACGTTTATTGATGATTGTTCCAGGAAGGTTTGGGTCTATGCCTTAAGACCAAGGACCAGGTGCTGTCCACTTTCAAAGAGTTTCAGGCCTCTGTTGAAAGGGAGACAGGCAAGAAGCCGCTATGTATTCGGTCCGACAATGGTGGCGAGTACATTGGTCCCTTTGATACTTATTACAGAGAACGAAGGATACAACACCAGAAGACTCCACCAAAGATATCGCAGTTTAACGGTGTAGCGGAGCTTATGAACAGGACGTTGATGGAGCGGGTACGGTGTTTGCTATCAGGAGCAAACTTGTCGGGCAGCTGTTGGGGTGAGGCACTTTACACAGCTGCTTATGTTATTAATTTATCTCCTAGTGCTCCTTTGCAGGATGATGTGCCTGATAATGTTTGGTACGGCAAAGAGCCGTCAAACAATCACTTGTGTGTGTTTGGTTGTAAGCCCTTCGTACATGTACCGAAGGACGAGAGATCCAAACTTGAGCCGAAGACAGGGCGATGCGTCTTTGTCGGCTACGGTCGGGATGAATGTAACTCCCTAAATCTATTTTCGTATATTTTTGAATTATTTATAATTTTTTTTACTTTAAGTAAAAATTGTTATGTTGAATTTGGTTAGTTACATGTATTTCAATCTTAGATAAAACTTATCTTCAAAAATCTTAAATTGTCTTTTATTAATGATTAGAAATCATTTTTAGTAATTAATTGTTTTATTATTTCATTTTTCGTATATTTCATTTTTGGTACCATAGTTTCATTTTCAGTTCCCGTACTCTAGTTTTACCTTGTACTCTGTAGTTCAGATTACATTGTATATTGTTCTTGTTGGGGTTGTACTTTGCTCTTTTCCTGACAGAAAATGTTGCAGGTGAGCTTGAGACCACATGGAGCATGGTGATATCATTGGATATTGCGGGATTTATTTTATTTAGTTTTTCTGGATATTGTACTTTGTATTTTGATTTCATTGTTGTATATTTTATTTTACCGAATTTGTCTCCGGATAACATTGTATAATTTGATTGATGGATATTGGTGATCTTTTTGGGAACGTTATATATAGAAGTTGTGGATGTTGACATTACATTGTGACTTAGAGTTCTCTTTAGTATTGTACAGCTTACTTCGTCGTGTCCATCGACGAAGGCTGGGCGTGTCCGACTCGTGTCCGATTATTCGGGAGAGGGTCATGACATGTTTTTAGTGGTGAACCATGCAGGTCAATCCTAATGACACTTAGGCAATAAAGTGTTATTGGGGGACTAGCGAAGCTAAGGAAAACTCATCACAGCATAGGATCCGTGGGAAAGATGGTTATGGTTATGGTTATTGGTATTTAAATCTAAAATTTAATTTTACTTATGATTTTTCTAGGTTAGTTTATGATTTTCTAGGACATAGCAATCAACGGTTTCTTTTCTATTACAGGATGGTCACTACGAAGAACGCTGGGACTAGCGAGCAGCCTGCACCCGATACGCAGGAGCAGCTTCCACCGCCTCCGCCACCGCCTCAGCCGTTTCCTTCGGTGATAATGTTCGATGGTACTCAGATAATGGCCATGTTCCAGCAATTCATGGAGGCACAGAACCACCAAGCCACACAGTTTCGAGCGACGATCATGGACGTGCTCCGAGTCAGGGAGCCAGCTCCACCAGCTCCGCCAGCCCCGCCGGCACCACCAGCACCAGCAGCGCTGAGGCCAGGGACCGCTAGAAATTATCAGAACCTCTGTCCGATAGATTTTTGGGGCCATGAGGGGATAGTCTACGCAGATGAGTGGCTAGAAAATGCTGAGCGAACGTTGAAGATGGCGAGGATTCCAGATGATCTGAAGGTCGAGGTTGCGAGCATACGACTTTTCAATATTGCTAGAGCTTAGTATAGGGAGAAGCCTCAGTTGGCCGAACCCCAAGTTCTATGGAAGGAATTCAAACTGCTGTTCCAGGAGAAGTTCTTTCCGGATGTAGAGCAAGACGAGCTTCGGATGCAGTTTGAGGCATTGCAGCAGGGGAGTATGACTGTGGCCTAGTACACATCGGAGTTCACCCGACTCAGCAGGTTCACGGAGAACCTAGTTAGCACACCACAGGAGAGGGCCTGGAAGTTCAAAAAGGGCCTCACCAGAGAGTTGTGGCATGCGGTGGCTATCAGCCAGTCCACTACCTATGCGAGCATCCTTAAAATTGCTCAGGGAATGGAGAAGGAGATGGACCCGAAGCTCAAGCAGGATCGAGACATTGGCACCAGCAGTTCCTAGGGTCCACCGAAGCGGACCGACACTCAGCAGAGGCCACCTCAGCATCAGCATCATCCTCATGTTTGAGCTCCGATATTACCGAGATAGCAGAGACAGATCCAGACCCTGACATACTTATCTTGCATATACTACAAGAGGCCGGGACACAGTGTCGAGGAATGCTGCAAGAAGTTAGGACAGTGCTTGGTTTGTGGATCTGCCACTCACCAAGTGAGAGATTGCCCTGCAGCTTTCACTCATCTGGGACCAGCACCAGAGTGCAGCAGGAGGATCCACCCTTTGAGGATCAGTAGCAGCAGAGAGCGCAGTCGGACGGACCGTTATCTTCCTTACTTGTTTGTAGTAGCTAGATTTCTTTGTAGAGCCTATTTTGAGGCTTATCTCTGAGTTTTCTTGTATTTACAGTCTTTCATATTATCTAGTGACTACTTGTTAGTCCTTGTTACTTTTGTTATCTAAATAAAAATCTTTTTACTCAATTGTTTCTTAAAAACCTTTTACTTGATTTTGTGCCCCCTACAAAATCCTTGAAATTTCGAGGACAAAATTTTTGTAAGGGGGGTAGATTTGTAACTCCCTAAATATATTTTTGTATATTTTTGAATTATTTACAATTTTCTTTACTCTAAGTAAAAATTGTTATGTTGAATTTGGTTAGTTACATGTATTTCAATCTTAGATAAAACTTATCTTCAAAAATCTTAAATTGTCCTTTATTAATGATTAGAAATCATTTTTAGTAATTAATTATTTTTTATGGAGATCAGTTGTTGTATTATCTTTCCTGAGAAGTAAAGATAGTAATAGTTGTTATTTGTTGATAATAATAAATACTAATTTAGTTCATCTGTCACTATATTAAATTGGTCTCATTTTGTAACTAAATATTGGTTTCTTAATTTGAATTCCTTAGTATGATTAAAACTCAAATTTTCTACTAATGTTCAATAATACTAAATAATACTAATTTGAGTTTTTCCAATTAATTACAATATTGTTATTGTTATTAATACTAATTAATTTTATAATTGTTTATTAACTGTTAATTATATTAAAAGATTAATTGTTTGGTTTTTCTGTTAATTAATATACAATTTTTATTTGAAAGAAATGCAGTAGTTGATTTTGGTAGTAAGTTATTTAATGGGTCTTTAATTAATTAGTTTGTTACATTTCGGTTACAATTTTGTTATTGGACTAGTTAATTGACCCCTAGATCTACACTAAATTACAGACACTTGCCACTGCCACTATTCAGAGAACCCCCAGATATACTCCTAATTACCAACTCTGCCATTCCTCCTCAGCACGTGCACACACACAACATTTTATTACTATAAATACTGATACTGACAGCACAGTTTTCCATACTTCACTGACACACATCACAGTCAGTACACTCTTTCTCTCTTGTCACAACCACATTTCTAGTATGAGGGTATTTTTGTTATTTTTGGGGTATTTTAAATTTATTAGAATTAATTAGAATTTATGGAATTTTTAGGAATTATTTTGGAATTGTTTGGACTAGATTGATTTTGGCTAGTTTGGACCCATGTAGATCAACCTAGGAGCTATCCCTAGTTAGTATGAGCTTGGTTAGAATTTGTGACTCTAGTCTAACCTAGCCTAATCTATGGTTTGGTCATTAGAACCTATTTAGCTATAGAAGTTAGAAAGCCATAAGCCATGACTTATGATTTAGAGTCCTTAATAATCAAATCAACCATAGCTTATGTAACATGGCCCAAGCCCAAACTACCAAACCCTAATCCCTAGCCCATCATGGCCGGCCACCCCATCCACATTGGGATTCCCCCACTATAAAACCCCTCCTAAAATCTAGGGCTAGCCTCCTTCCCTAGGAAAAATTATTTCAAGAAGAAAGAGGTGAGTTCCTATCTTTAAAAATTCATTATAATCCATTTTAGGTCCTTTTTCCCCTAAACTAGTTGCATTAGATTCTAATATCATTGTTCTTGCTGTTATTGGAACCTTGGTTCAGTTTGAGGATGTTTTGATTTGATTGGGACATTAAGAGAGGAGCTCACAAAGAGGATTTTCTTTATTGAAGTTCATCAAGAGGTAACTCACTCAATACTCCATGAAATTTCATTTTATCTTCATGAATAGGTAGCCCTAAGGATCCCCTAAGAATCTGGATAGGGTTCGTGTCGGGTATCAGAGGTTTCGTGTCCGTTCTGGACATGTAACAGACCTAGTCTAAACTGTTTATCGAAATGCCCCTTGTTTGTTTGATGTTTTTAAATAGGAAGTAGAGTTTTATCATGGATTAATGGTTCCTTATCTTCTGTGGTGTTTTCAGTATCGTTTCGTATCGGATTCACGGCTTGGACACGCGCTTGCACACGATCGCGCGCGTGCTACAGGGATCCCCTGCCTATCGGGGTCTGTAGCGGACACGACACGACACTATTTAGGATAAAATTTTGGTAACACTTAGGACACATGTCTGAAATGACACAGACCAATTTTTAGCTCATCTTATCGAGCGGAGTGGGAGAAATCCCACCCGTACCAATTTCATACTGCACTGTGCACTGTTGATTTTTGCCACTGATACGGGCCTCGTGTCCGACACTGACACGTTGTGGACACTGGACAATGGGCCTATGAGGTAGCCCTATAGGTGGGCTACCTATGTGGGTGACCACGAGACTCCCTCGTGTCTTGTGTCGTGCACACGACACAAGTGCACGTGTGTACGAGACAGTGCACTGACAGTGCACTGTGTATGTGTTTTTGAGTTCTGTGTATTGGATACGCCGTGTCAGGCTTTAGGTGACACAAAATGGAGTGTGGGGGTTTGTGCACAAGGGTTGTTTCATTTACCAACCAATAGATTCATGATTTAGTTGATTTTCCTATTCGAATTCTCATTAACCTATATTAACTGATACTTGATTCCTGTTACATTTCCAGTTTTCTAAATTGAGTTTTGTCTGATGTTTTAACCAATTAATTACTATAAAATGCATGTTTTTAAGGCTCTAATCTAATCCCCTATATGTTATCTTGCTATGGTTGAAAATTGGGGTTGAATTGATGGGTTTTAGACTGAAAACTGAGAGTTCAAGTTGTGGACTGTTTTAATAGGCAAGTATGTATGAATAAAATCTTAAAGTTGAGTTTTGCCTATTGGCTAAATCTGGGAAAACAGTGTACTGTGGTACACTGATTTTCCTTGGGTTTTCTCTTGAACTTTGGTTTGGTGTTCCCTTGTAGGCTGGGTTTAAGTGATTCTAAATTCTGAATTATTTTTCCCTTCTTTCACTGATTTCTTTCCCTTCCCTATTTGCACTACCCACAGCCTTCATGTTCACACACACACTATTATCTAGTGTTCACTCTTGACACCCACATCACTCACCCTACACATATATTCCTATTCCTGTCATGTTCAGCCCACACCATTACACACACACACACACCACAGCAGTCACTCACACAGCCCTCTCTTGTATTGCCCTATCATACACATACATTTATTCATATCTTCCCTATATTCCTACCTAATGTACAGTCTAATATATGTGTCTATATATATAATGCAATTGTATTTTATATATGTATGTTAATATATGCATTGTGACATATAGGTTCCTATATATATGAGTGTGGTTTTATATATATAGATATATATGGTGTATGGGGGGATGCCATATGATAGTACACATATGGGGTTGTATGGGTTATGCAAGTTCATGTATATACCATATATGTATACAACTTGGGTATTTACTATATATAGGTATTGTGTATACTTGTGTTGAGAATAGGCCTAGGTAGTTTGGTATAGCTTGGTGAGACTAGATAGGGCTTGTACTACATAATTAGACTTAGTATAGCCTAGTTTAGACTTGGTTGACCTAGTTTGACTTCTAGGGTTGACCAGAGTTGACCAAGAGTTGACTTTGGCCTAGATTGACCTAGAATCATGTAGAATGCATAGTAGAACTTTATTTTGCCATTTTAGACTTGTTGTGACTTGTGCTATTCTGATTAGGACCAGACACCACTCCTTGGACAGTACGTTTCATATTGGACACTCAGATACAGGCGAGTACATTCTCTGATCATTTTATATCCTGTATAGAATTATTTCCTGCAGTAGATTACTTTACTTGTACTGTCACGATGGTCACACGGATTGGTACTATATGGATCCCTTCTTGAGATGTTATCCTTAGGGAGCATCGGGTACTTTATGTTCTGTGCGTTTCACTTACATGGCGTATCACTATGCTTCACTGGTTCTTTGATCACTTGCGACATATAGTCTTATGATCGCAGAGTCTCCTAGAATCTCTTATCCCATTCACTGGGTATCCTAGAATCTTCTAGAATCACCCATTTATGGGCATCCATGTATCACCCTTCGGGGGCCTTGTATGGAATCATAACATAACCTGTCTTGATCCTTGTGTATTGATTGGGGGTACGGGGGAGTAGAAATGGACATGTGAATAATACCCAAGTAGTATCTTATCAGAATCTCTTCCATAGTGTCTTATCAGAATCTCCTATGCCATTTACATGTCTATGTTGTACTCTGACTCACTAGTCACATTATAGTTCTCTATGTATAGTAGATATTTCTATTATAGCTTTCTCTCTCTGTTTACATACTGCACTTCTTTCAGTACTTGTATCTTACTTTACTACATGATTATATCTTCTAACCTGCTATGAACTGTTGAGATGTACTGTACTCGCTCCTGTCCTGACTGGACCTGTTAAAAAAATTACAGAGGACGAGGAGGAGGCTTGCCTGGACACTTACTACGGGGCAGCCTTAGATGATACCTGCGAGCTGGACCCTCAGGAGGACCCAGCTCTAGCTGAGGATATCACCCCGATTGCCTAGTTTAGATTAGTTAGGCTTATCTTCCTTTTGTAGTCTTGAGACATTTTTAGCTAGACTTTACTTGGAGTTCATAGTTGTATATATTCTTTCATTCTGTATCTGAGACCTTGTGCTGCTGGATATTGCTGGGATTATCTTAGACTACTTTTTATCTATTTATTTCCTTGAGTTCTATTTTATATCGTGCTATCTCTTCCTTAGTTGTGATTGAGTTTTACTGCTATGTCACCCCCATTCGGGGAGTATAAACTGTTTAGAGATATATTGTTAGATGTTGTGACATAGGACAGCGTTCTACCGCCGATACTGCGGCGTAGGCTGAACGTACCCACGTCTCGTGCCCTTACTCTAGGGTGCGGGTCGTGACACATTTTTAGTGGTGGCCCATGTAGGTCTAGAATAGAAGTGTAGTGGTATTCGAATTAGAGTATCACTACAGCATGCAGTAGGATATAGGACATTAATTTTAAGGTACTCAATCACTTTAGGAAAATTTCTTTTATTGCCATCTAAATCCTTTGTCAGCTGATCCTTTGAATTATAATTGTCCACCTTTGTTATTTCGCTTCTTTCTCAGAAATTGATACTCTTGTTTGTCTATCTTCAGGATGGTAGAGACTCGATCGCACCGTGCCATTCATGAGGATGCTATAGAGGGGACTGCTACCTCTCAGCCAGTACGGCGAGGCCAGGGGACTGCAGCTCCTGCCACCTCTGCTCGTATTGAGACCTCGGCAGTAGCAGCAAGGGGTATGCCTCCACCGGCTCGGAGGCAGGACCCGATCATTCCAGAGGATCCCTTTCAGCAGCCATCGCCTCCAGGACACGTGGACGCAACTCAGATGTTCGCATATTTCCAGCAGTTCATGGACCGACAGCAGGCTCGACAGGACAGAGGCATGGAGTTGGCCGTCACGACAGCCGCAGCTCGACCAGTGGTGCAGCAGCCGAAGACACCGGAGATCGAGTAGTTTCAGAATATGAGCCCCAGAGACTTTCTGGAGACAGAGGGGATCCTATATGCCGATGAGTGGATCGGGCATATAGAGGAGATCTTCCGCTTGGCCAAGATTCCAGTAGACCTTCAGATCGAGGCCGCAGCTAGCCGGATGCGAGATCTTGCTCGTACCTGGTATCAGTCAGACCCCAGGGTGGGGGTACCAGGGCAGACTTGGAAGCAGTTCAGGGGCTTCTTCAAGAAGAAGTTCTTCCCAGATTCAGCAGTCAGAGCCTTAGAGTCGCAGTTTGAGAGCTTGGTCCAGGGGAGCCTCTCAGTAGAGGAGTATGCTGGAGAGTTTGGTCGTCTCGGCAGGTTTGTAGAGGGTTTGAGCGAGACGACGAAGGCCCAGAGGTTCCGGAAGGGTCTGGTCAAGGAGGTCAAGTCCCTGACCAAGGGCAGCAGAGATGCTACGTTCGAGGAGATCTTGACGGGAGCCTTGCTAGCAAAGGATGATCTTGAGCTTAGGCTCAAGAGGGGAAGAGACCCAGTTGGGGGCAGCAGTAGCAGCGGAGGCCAGGCTAAGAGGCCCCACTTTCAGCATCTACAGCTGAGGCAGTTTCAGCCACAGCCGATCCAGCAGAGGCCAGTTCAGCAGCAGCAGCCGAGACAGCACCAGCAGGGTCAGAGACAGGGAGTCACTTGTGCCTACTGCAAGAAGCCTGGGCACATCTTCAATAAGTGCCGGAAGAGACTGGGCCAGTGCATGGTGTGTGGCTCAGCAGACCACCAGATGAGGAAGTGCCGCATAGCACGAGCAGGCCCGGGAGGAGGAGCCATAGCTCCAGCAGGCCAGCAGAGGGGACCAGCCCTGCCGACACAGCAGCAGAGGTTCGTCCAGCACCAGCAGCAGGCCAGGGGAGGCCAGCAGGGGCAAGCTTTCACCATGGCAGCTGGGGATGCAGAGGTGATAGGAGAGCTGATTACAGGTTCGATTCTTCTCGACTCCAGTCCAGCATTTACATTATTCAATTCCGGTGCTTCACATAGCTTCATATCAGTATCTTTTGCGATTAGACACAGTATTATAGCTGAATCGTTGCCTAGGACTTACAAGATCACGACCGGGGGTGGCATTATCCTCGTGAGTGATGTTTGTAAGGGTCGGAGAGTAGTTTTGGGAGGCCGTGAGTTGGAGGTGAGCCTGCTCGTAATGCCATTGCCGAACTACGATATAGTACTAGGCATGGATTGGTTGAGCAGGCACCATGCCAGCATTAATTGCAGAGGGGATAGAGTTCTCTTCAGAGCACCGGGGGAGCCAGAGTTTGAGTACTCCAGACGTCAGGCAGAGCAGAGCAGCGGAGTCTTCTGTGGAGTCTCGGTCGAGGAGCAGACAATTCCATACCCCTTGATAGCATATTATATGGATGTTTTCCCAGAGGAGTTGCCGGAACTGCCACCAGACAGGGACATAGAGTTCTCGATAGACTTGGTTCCAGGAGCGGAACCCATCTCTCAGCATGTCTATCGGGTGAACAACAGCGAGCTGGTGGAGCTGAAGAAGCAGGTGGATGAGCTACAAGACAAGGGCTTCATCAGCTCGAGTTCGTCACCATGGGGTGCACCAGTATTGTTCGTGCCGAAGAAGGATTGGTCAGTACGCATGTGTATTGACTATAGGGCACTCAACAACCTCACGATCAAGAACAAATACCCACTGCCGCGGATCGACGATCTATTTGACCAGTTGAGCGGAGCTCGGGTATTTTCCAAGATTGATCTGAGGTCGGAATATCACCAGGTGAAGGTGAAGAGGGAGGATATTCCCAAGACCACTTTCAGGACGCGGTACGGGCAGTTCGAGTTTTTGGTTATACCGTTTGGTCTAACCAATGCACCAGCAGTGTTTATGAACCTTATGAATAAGGTGTTCCACCAGTATCTGGATCAGTTTGTGGTGGTATTTATTGACGATATCTTGGTATATTCCAAGACTGAGGAGGAGCACGAGGAGCATTTGAGGATCGTGCTGGAGACTCTCAGGAAGGAGCAGCTTTACGGGAAGCTCTCCAAATATGAGTTCTTCTTGGATCGGGTGGACTTCTTGGGGCATGTGGTGACTGGAGATGGTATCTCAGTTGACCCCAAAAAGATTGTAGCAGTTGAGGCATGGGTAGCGCCGACTTCAGTTGCAGAGATCAGGAGTTTCCTGGGGCTAGCAGGGTATTATCGAAGATTTGTGCAGGATTTCTCCCGGGTTGCAGAGCCGTTGACTCGGTTGACCCGGAAGGATGCTGAATTCGTTTGGTCAGAGGAGTGTCAGACAGCTTTTGATGAGTTGAAGAAGCGGCTTACGACAGCTCCGATTCTGACATTGCCTTCAGGATCGGGTGGTTTTACTATTTATAGTGATGCTTCAGGGAAGGGGCTGGGTTGTGTGTTGTAGCAGCATGGGAAGGTGATTGCCTATGCTTCCAGGCAATTGTGTCCCCATGAGAAGAACTACCCTACCCACGACCTGGAGCTGGCAGCAGTGATATTTGCTCTGAAGCTGTAGAAGCATTATCTGTATGGTGAGAGGATGGAGATCTTCACAGATCACAAGAGCTTAAAGTATGTGTTCACTCAGAAGGAGTTGAACATGAGGCAGCACAGATGGTTGGAGTTGATAAAGGACTTCGACATTGCACTGCAGTATCATCCAGGGAAGGCCAACGTGGTTGCCGATGCCTTGAGTAGGTATCCGACAGCCATGTGTTTGACCATGGATAGGCATTTGCTTGCCGACTTGGAGAGCCTTGGGATTGAGGTGATCGTGCCTGGAGTGCAGATACAGCTATGGGGGATGCAGATTCAGTCAGACTTGGTGGAGAGGATCAAGTCGGCACAGTTTGAGGACGTTGCTCTGCGGTGTCTCCGAGAGCAGGTTCGGGCAGGATTGCTGGAGGGCCAGTTTTCTCTTACAGAGGATGGTGCCTTGAGGCATGGTTCCAGGTTATGTGTGCCCAGTGGAGATCTCAGGAAGAAGGTTATGCAGGTGGCCCACAGATCTCAGTACTCTATACACCCGGGTGCCAACAAGATGTACCGAGATCTGCGAGAGCATGTTTGGTGGTCAGGAATGAAGCGGGAGGTGGCCTGCTTCGTGGCTAGGTATTTGGTCTGTCAGCAGGTCAAGGCAGAGAGACAGAGGCCCGGTGGATTGTTGCAGCCGCTGCCCATTTTCGAGTGGAAATGGAAGCATATCACTATGGACTTTGTTTCAGGATTGCCGCGTACTCCAGAAGAGAAAGACGCGATTTGGGTCATCGTTGACAGGTTGACCAAATCGGCCCACTTCTTGTCATTCAAGGTGGGTACGTCTACAGAGAGGCTGGCGGAGTTGTATATGCGGCAGATAGTCAGGATCCACGGAGTTCCTGTCAGCATCGTCTCAGATTGGGATAGCCGTTTTACTTTCCATTTCTGGAGGAGTTTGCAGACCAGCTTGGGCACTCAGCTCAAGTTTAGTACTGCATACCACCCCCAGACGGACGGACAGTCAGAGCGGACTATTCAGACTCTTGAGGATATGCTGCGGACGTGTGTCCTAGACTTTGGAGGTTCCTGGGGGGATCATCTTCATTTGGTGGAGTTTGTCTACAATAATAGTTTCCAGGCCAACATTGAGATGTCACCTTTCGAGGCTCTGTACGGGCGTAGGTGCCGTACACCCTTATCCTGGGATGATGTTGGTGAGCGAGCTTTACTGGGGCCAGAGATGGTTGTTGATGCGGCTGAGAAGGTAAAGCTCATCAGGGACAGACTTCGCGTGGCGCAGGACACACATCGACACTGGGCCGATAGCCACCGGAGGCCCTTGGAGTTTGAGGCACAGATTAGAGTAGGATTAGATTTAGGTTGTTTGTTTGTGATTTTGATCATGTTTGTTTATTATATTAATTGAGACCTTGCTTGTGATTAGGTCGAAGACCATGTTTTTTTGAGGATATCTCCGACTCGTAGTATGATACGTTTCGGTGGAGGCGGGAAGCTTAGCCCGCGCTTTATCGGCCCTTTCGTTATAAGCGAGAGAGTCGGTGACGTTACATACAGGCTAGACTTGCCGCCTGTACTAGTGGGGGTCCACAACATATTTCATGTATCACAGTTGAGACGGTACGTGGCTGACCCTAGCCATGTGCTCGATCATTCAGAGATAGAGGTTGGGCCTTCTCTCAGCTATCCAGAGCAGCCAGTGGAGATTCTAGATCGACGGGAGAAGGTTCTGAGGAACCAGGTGATACCTTTGGTGCACGTCGCATGGAGACATCATTCTCCAGGAGAGTCTACCTGGGAGCAGGAGGATGAGATGCGTGAGCGCTACCCTTATCTTTTTAGACCGTGAGGTATGCTTTCTATCCTTCTCATCAGTTGTATTTCGCCTTTCAATTTTGAGGACGAAATTCTTTTAAGGAGGGTAGATTTGTCACTACCATATTTCTAGTATGAGGGTATTTTTGTCATTTTTGGGGTATTTTAAATTTATTAGAATTAATTAGAATTTATGGAATTTTTAGGAATTATTTTGGAATTGTTTGGACTAGATTGATTTTGGCTAGTTTGGACCCATGTAGATCAACCTTGGAGCTAACCCTAGTTAGTATGAGCTTGGTTAGGATTTGTGACTCTAGTCTAACCTAGCCTAATCTATGGTTTGGTCACTAGAACCTATTTAGCTATAGAAGTTAGAAAGCCATAAGCTATGACTTATGATTTAGAGTCCTTAATAATCAAATCAACCATAGCTTATGTAACATGGCCCAAGCCCAAACTACCAAACCCTAATCCCTAGCCCATCATGGCCGGCCACCCCATCCACATTGGGATTCCCCCACTATAAAACCCCTCCTAAAACCTAGGGCTAGCCTCCTTCCCTAGGAAAAATTATTTCAAGAAGAAAGAGGTGAGTTCCTATCTTTAGAAATTCATTATAAATCCATTTTAGGTCCTTTTTCCCCAAACTAGTTGCATTAGATTCTAATATCATTGTTCTTGCTGTTATTAGAACCTTGGTTCAGTTTGAGGATGTTTTGATTTGATTGGGACATTAAGAGAGGAGCTCACAAAGAGGATTTTCTTCATTGAAGTTCATCAAGAGGTAACTCACTCAATACTCCATGAAATTTCATTTTGTCTTCATTAATAGGTAGCCCTAAGGGTCCCCTAAGAATTTGGATAGGGTTCGTGTCGGGTATCAGAGGTTTCGTGTCCGTTCTGGACACGTATCAGACCTAGTCTGAACTATTTATCGAAATGCCTCAAAGGCATTTCGATCTTGTTGTTTGATGTTTTTAAATAGGAAGTATAGTTTTATCATGGATTAATGGTTCCTGATCTTCTGTGGTGTTTTTAGTGTCATTTCGTATCGGATTCACGGCTTGGACACGTGCGTGCACACGATCGCGCGCGTGCTACAGGGATCCCCTGCCTATCGGGGTCTGTAGCGGACACGACATGACACTATTTAGGATGAAATTTTGGTGACACTTAGGACACATGTCTGACATGACACAGACCAATTTTCAGCTCATCTTATCGAGCGGATTGGGAGAAATCCTACCCGCACCGATTTTACACTGCACTGTACACTGTTAATTTTTGCCATTGATACGGGCCTCGTATCCGACACTGACACATTGTGGACACTGGCCAATGGGCCTATGAGGTAGCCCTATAGGTGGGCTACCTATGTGGGTGACCACGAGACTCCCTCGTGTCTTGTGTCGTGCACACGACACAAGTGCAC
>JANAVB010020966.1:0-65217 GCA_029216955.1 Iris pallida | reverse complement strand
ATTTGATTCACCTGGGCTAGCACCAAGTAATGGATTGTTCCGAGTTTTTTTGTAGTGCCTTTAGCAATTGTTTTTTAATCTTAGACAAGTTCTCATAGCCGCAAACTGTGAACTTTGAGAATCCCGATCTTTGATAGACATCCACCTAGGGTGAGCATTATTCGATTTGGACCGAAATCGAACCGAACCGAATAAGAGGTTCGGTTCGATTTTAAAAAAATTCGGTTCGGTTTCGGTTTTGAAAATACTAAATTTTCTTATTCGGTTTCGGTTTCGGTTTTGGGTTTCGGTTTCGGTCCAAAACCGAAAAACCGAATAAGAAAATTTAATTAATTTATATATATATATATATATATATATATATATATATATTATAATATATATATATATATATATATGTGTGTGTGTGTGTGTGTGTGTGTACTATATATATAAGTATTAAATATATAGGTACATACTAAATATATATAGGTATACTAAATATGTCTATGTATATTTAGTTACTATATATTAACAAAAAAAACTTCAAAAAATCAAAAAAATATGAATAAACCGAATAAACCGAAATCGAACCGATTTAATTCGGTTCGGTTTGATTCGGTTTTGGGCCAATTCGGTTCGGTTTTGGTTTTGCTTATTCGGTTTCGGTCCAATTCGATTTTGGGTTATTCGATTCGGTTTAAACCGAATAAACCGAATGCTCAACCCTACATCCACCTATTAGTAAGGAAATGAGATGTTGTGCAGTATACTACCATGTTGTCCATCTTTAATAGACATCCACCTACTAGTATAGGAAATGAGTTGGTGTGCTACATATTGTTGCAATATAGACATCCACCAGTCCATGGACTGATGTGCTACACTAGTATGTGTTGGAATAATTGAATGTATATTTAAAATAATATTATTAATTATTTTCTATCAGCGAATTTATGGCAATAAATTTTAAAAAAGGTGTACAAATTTATTTATTGGAAAGGTGTGTTATTTCCATCGTATCTCTTTATTATTTATAAAAGCGTATGGGTGTGTTTGGTAGGAGGAAAAAGTGGAAGGAAGGAAAATAGAGGAGAAAAAAGTGGAGGGAAAGACTCATTTTCTGTTGTTTGGTATGGAAGGAAAAGTGGAGGGATTACTTTTCCCTCATCACCTAAGAAATCCAATCCCCCAAAAGTGGGAGAGAAAAAGTGAAAGAAAAAGTGGATGCTTGTAGTAATTAACAGTTATACCCACATATGAATGTATTATTTAAAAATTATTCATGAAGTCAAATGGTAAATGAGTGATATTAATTGAGGATAGAATTGGCAAATCCTATTTTTTACTTTCTTTCCTTCAACTTTTTCTACAATACCAAACAAAGAAAAATGCATCCCTTATCTTTTCCATCCTTGCTACCAAACACAAAGGAAGGAAATGATTTTTCCTTTCCATAAGGAAGGAAAATAAATCCTATTCTTTTTCCTTCCTTCCACTTTTCCATCCTTCCTACCAAACACAGCCTAAGTGTTTGGAGCATTCATTCACTCAATCAATTCATCCACTAACATAATTAGTCTAAGAGAGAGAGACAACAACGTTGCTTCGACAAGTTCCTACGGTGTGAAGTGCTACTACTGAAGGAAAGAACTGTTATATCCTGGGAGACTAATCGTCATTAAAATCGTAAGTACCAGTGCGGGACGAATATTATCTTAAGGACATTGAACCAAATTCAAATCTCGGTTTCGGTTAAATTATTATTTTATATTTTAATTCAGAGTCTAAATATATAGTTGAGAATTTTATACTAACAGTATGGCTGATGTGCTACACTGTTGCTATACATAGGACTTCAAAAAAAAAAAAATTGAGTGGAGTCAGTTGACTCACTTGCCCCTACATCGTGGTGTTCACTGGGCCGGTTCGGCCCGGGCCCGCCGTGGACCGGACCGGACCGGCCCGCCCCCTATAAGCCCGGATCGGCCCGGCCCCCCACGCTCATTCGGTTCGGGTCGGGCCCCCCCCCCCCCCCCCACAGCCCGAGCCCGGCCGGCGGCCGGACCGGTCTTTTTTTTTTTTTTTATTAAATAGGCCCGGCCCGGTTGGACCGGCCCGGCCCGGCCGGGCCGCTGGGACCGGTCCAGCTGCAGCCGACCGTTGGAGGCCTTTTTTTTTTTTCAAAGTTTTGACCGTTGGGGGGGGGGGTTCTTTTACCAAAATACCCCTCCCATATAGCCGTTATTAAAACGTTGGGAGGGATATTTTGGTCTTTTTTGGCCTAAAATTACCAAAATAATCCCAAAAAATTCCTATAAATAGCCCAAAAATTCCATTTTTCAAACACAACTCATTCCTCACAAATTTTCTACATCTCTCTACGGTGCTCTGGTGTTCTACGACTTTTCCTCCCCGGTGCTCTACGGCTTCCCGATCTCGCTCCCAACTCCATTCCGGCTCTACGGCTTCCCGATCTTTCTCAATCTCTTACTTTCTTCTAACGTAGTTTACTTTATTTTATTTTATATATGGCTGGTGAAGGTTCAAACCCACCTGATCTTGCTGGACAGACTTACCATTATTTTAGTAATTTTTTTGACGGTAATGAAATTCCACCTGAGCAAGTAGCCACCCATCCGATTCCGGAGGGGTGCCAACCATCTCCTCCGGAAGTAGCTAGTACCACCCAACGTCCTGAAAAGAAAAAAAGGTCTAAGTATTGGGATTATTTTACTATAATTTTTGAAACTAATCCTGATGGTTCGTTTGTTTTAGATGCCAAGGGGGAACCGAAACCGTACAAGGCGCAATGCAAGAAATGTTGCAACCAGTACGCATGGAAGAAGGGCGGTGGCACCGGGACTATATCCAGACACTACGACACTTGCTACGGGAAGGACACACTTCAAACGTCCCAAACCCAAATAAGCTTCGGTGCCACCGGTTCTTCAATTGGTAACTTTACTTATTCAGCTGCTAGGCATAAAACCGAATTAACTAAACATATTATTCGTGACGAACTTCCTTTCACGACGGGTGAAAGCGAATCTTTACGAGATTATGTATCACTTTCTCTAAACCCCTCCTTTACTAAAGTGAGTAGGCAACAAGCTCGAAAGGAGGCCATTCGTCTCTTCAACGAGCAGAAAGCCGCTTTGAAAGCGGATTTTGAAAATATTAGTAAGTTAGCTATTACTTCTGATATTTGGACTACTAAATGGAGTTATGCTTATATTTGTATTACTGCACACTATATAGATGCACAATGGATGTTGCAAAAACGCATCATCTGTCTTAAACTTATAGAATGTCCACACACGGGCGCTGTAATTTCAAGTGAGATTTCAAGACACGTGCGTGAATATGATATTCACGCTAGAAATTTTTCTGTCTCTTTGGACAATGCATCAAACAACAATGCTGCTATGTCTTCTTTGTCAGTAATTTTTAAGCCTATTTAGAAGGTAGACTTATGCATGTTAGGTGGCTTGCCATATAATTAACTTAGTTGTTAAAGAATGTTTAAATTTTTTGAACCGCATTTAGACACTCTACGACAGTGCTTGCTCCACCTAAACTCGTCTCCAAGTAGACAACAAAGTTTTGCATGCACTTGCGCACATTTGGTTGTATGACTTTTAGAAGATTTGTGAAGGATATACCAACTAGGTGGAACTCCACCTACTTGATGTTGAAATCTGCAATTCCTTTTAAGAGTGCTATTACATATTATTGTACTTCGGATGCCACCTTTGACTATCAGGTTACTGATGATGATTGGGTAGCAGCTGAAAGTGTTTGTGAATTTTTAGAAGTTTTTTACAATGCTACATTAACTCTTTCTGGTGTTTATTATCCCACATCTTGCTTAGCTTTACGTGAACTTTGTAACATGTCTTATTTATTTTCTAAATATAGAGATTATCCAAATTTTGAAATTGCAGTGAGAAATATGGAAGCCAAATTCAGGAAATATTGGGGTGAAGTACCTCTTTTATTGTTTGGCTTCCATATTTGATCCTACAATCAAATTGGATGGCGTAGAGGTTTTATTAGAAGGATATGGAGAATATATGGGTATAGACGTTTCTGACATGAAGGCAGAAGTTAAAGTGGCTTTGGACAGGTTAGTTATACTGTACGAAGAAGGAGCAACGTCGACCCGACCAACTCAGGTGGGGGCTAGTAGTAGCTCCGGCTTGGCGTCTAAGCTATCAGCAGCCGGTTGCATACTACAAAGGAAGAAACAAAAACAATCTTCCCAACCTACTTAAGAGTTGTCTGCTTACCTTAACTCTTATCAAGACGAAGATGAGACTCCAGATCACTTCGCCGTTTTAGAATGGTGGAAGAGACACGACAAGAGATTTCCTGTGCTTTCTAACATAGCACGTGATCTACTGATGGTCCCGGTGTCGACGGTAGCATCGGAGTCCTGTTTTAGTGCAAGTTCGAGGATGTTGAGCGATAGGAGGAGCCGTTTGAAGCCCGATATTCTGGAAGCAATCGTGTGCGTACAAGATTGGATGAATGCCGATAAAAGAACACAAAATCAGAAAGATGAAGAAGATCATGACATCCACGAGCTGGATTTGGAATCGCTTTCATTGCATGAAGGCGAACAACAATGAGGCTACGGTGCAAGGTATCAGGTATGTACGTTTAAACTTATACATTTCAATTTTAAATTTAACTTATACTTTCAAAAACTATTTTTTTTTTTACTTATACTATTCAAATTTTTAATTTTAACTTATACTATTCAAATTTTTAACTTATACTTTCAAAAACTTTTTTTACTTTTAAAAAAAAAAACATTTTTTAACTCCGCCTATGCCAAACAAGCATTTGCCGGTCCCAAGCCCGGATAAAGGAAGAGGGAGAAATTTTTTTTAAATTTTTTATAAATTTTTATAAATATTTGTAATCTTTGTATAAAATTTTTTTGTATAAACATTTCTATATATTTGTATAAACATTTGTATTACAAACTATTACTAAATTATAAACATTTTTGTATTACTAAATTATAAACATTTATATACATATTTTGTATAAACATTTTATAAACATTTGTATTAAAAAGAAATATTTTATAAACATTTTATAAACATAAAATTATAAACATTTTATAAATATTTTGTATAAACATTTTATAAACATTAAGTTACAAATTTTTAAATTTAAAATACAAAAGAAAATGATTAAAAAACCAAATTAAAAAAAAAACTGTAAAAAAAAACTGTAAATATATATATATATATATATATAGATATATATATATATATATATATATATATATATATATATATATATATATATATATATAATTCAAAAATCGGGCCGGTCCGGTTAAACCGGCCCGAACCGTCCAAGCCCGGACCGGCCCGACCCTATAATGTCCGGTCCTCTGGGCCGGGCTGGGCCCATCGGAAGAAAACCGGACCGGACTAAGCCCGGACCGAAAATCAAAGTGGGCCGGTCCTGGACCGACCCGAACCGGTCAGGCCCGCATCCTTCGGACCGTGGGCCGGCCCGGACCGGCCCGATAACAACTTGACCCCTACACACCTCCGGTTTGGAAGCTTAGTCAGAAGACTTTAGAGATGACATGACCGACGATAATAATCGAAACATTAAAATTTAGGGTCGACACTTTGAGGTTAAAGAATTCGGAAAAGGACAAAGCAGTGTCAAGTTTGAGCGGTGTTGTTCATCATGATTCATGATCCATATGCTTGAGCATAATTTTTATCTTTTTATTATTTTTTTTTATTTTTTTTTTGAGTATAGGATGCATTGAGTCTCTATCATGCTCCTTTTCTTTTTAGTTCTATCATCCCTTCTCTTTTAGTTTCTAAATTGCTCTACTCCCCAACACTATCGTGGTGATGATATGTGTCTGCAAACCTTTTTAACATTCGACTCATAACCACTTTTAGGCATCGTTTGGTTCACGAATTCAAAAAATTCGGAAAGAAAACTTGTTTTTTTTTTTGTTTGATAGTCACAAATTTGGAAAATACTTTTCTGACATGGAAGAAAATAAGAGGGAAAATGGTTCCTCTCATGATCCATGGAATTCATTTTTTCTCCTCCTTTCCCAACATTAATTACCAAATATTAAACAAAAGTAGCCTTGATTTATTATCTATTTTACCAATTAATTATTTATTATAATTATGTTGACAATGGATATTGTTGAAACAATGATATATTTTTCTTTCCTTTCCTACACCAACCAAACATAGAAAAAAAAAATTGATAGAAATTCTACTTTTTCATCCCCATAAAAAATACATGAAAATTAATTTCCTTTTCGTGAACCAAACGAGGCCTTAATATTCTTGGCCATTACTATTGGCTGAAAGATTTCATGTTTATTCCTAATTTGCTAAACCAAACATTTACCTCATTTTTTTTCTTTAACGAGAAAAATAAAACAATTATTTTTATGTAAACAAAATATCGGAGAACATCAAATCCAATATTTATCTCTGTTTTTTTTTTCCTTTGTTTGATCAATAGATCCAAAGCTTCCAAAACCATATATTTAATATATAGGTGTTTGTGTGTCTGAAAAAATCTAGATGCCCCTTGGGATCCTACTTGCAACTAATAATTAATAATTGCGTCGAAAGTATTCCTCTCAACAATCAACCATTTTTTAAAATCCTAACCAATAAACTAATCAAGAAAAAAAAAAGCGTCACTCCCCATGCGCGATGCTTTCTAAGCTTTTCCAAAAAAGAAGGATTTAAGAAACTCGTCACCATTATCAAATTAATACATTGTTGATGATGCACTCTTTCATGTGGGGTGGGGGGAGTCGTGTAATTAAACAATGCAATTATGCACAAGAACTTTTCAAAATTAGTACTTAATCGCTCGACTCACCCACGATTGTATGCTTGCATCGTTGTTTATATTACAGGAGAGTCGTGAGCTGAGTCATGACAAATATGCAGCATGTATGTATGCAATGTATTTGTCCTCAAGGTGCATTGTGGGCCGGGTGGCCCGAAGTCCGGTCCGGCCCGCACAGAAGCCCGGCCACAGGCAGTCCGGCCCGGCCCGGTTCCAGGCCCGGCACGGTCTGGCCTCCCACCCCACACGGTTCGGGTCGGGCCTCTCCTGTCCAGCCCGAGAGACCGGGTCGGCCCGGCCCGGTGAATTTTTTTTTTTATTCGACCCGCTGGCCCGGCCCGTGGTCCGGCCCGGTTGGAGCGGCCTGAAAACCGGCCCGAAACCGGCCGGTTCAATTTTTTTTTTTTTAAAATCTGAATGTTAGGGGGTCTTTTACCAAAATGCCCCCAAATGTAACCGTTATTATAACGTTGGAAGGGGCATTTTGGTCATTTTGGACCAAAATGACCAAAATAACCCTAAAAAATTCCTATAAATAGGCAAAAAAATCTCATTTCTCAAACACAACTCATTCCAAATATTTCTCTACAATTGTCTATTCTAAGGCTTCCCGGTGCTCTACGGCTTCCCGGTGCTCTACGGTGCTCTACTTCTAAGGCTTTTCGGTGCTCTCAACCCCATTCCGGCGCTCTACGGCTTCCCGATCTCCCTCCCAATCCCTTCATTTCTTCTAACAAAGTTTTAATTTATTTATTTTCTAAATTTGTACTTTTTTTTATAAATGGCTGGTGAAGGTTCAAACCCACCTAATCTTGCTGGACAGACTTACGAAATTTTAATTCTTTTTTTGAGGGAACTCAAAATCCACCTGAGCAAATAGCAACCAATCCGGAGGGGTGCCTTCCATCTCCTCCGGAAGTCGCTAGTTCTACACAACTTTCTGAAAAGAGAAAAAAGTCTAAGTATTGAAATTTTTTTACTTTGATTTATGAAACTAATCCTGATGATTCGCTTATTTTAGATGTCAAGGGTGAACCAATATCGTACAAGGCGCAATGCAAGAAATGTTTGAACCAGTACGCATGGAAGAAGGGCGGTGGCACCGGGACCATATCCAGACACTACGACACTTGCTACGGGAAGGACACACTTCAAACGTCCCAAACCCAAATAAGCTTTGGAGGTGCCACCGGTTCTTCAATGGGTAACTTTACCTACTCAGCTGCGCGTCATAAAATGGAATTAACTAAATATTATTCGTGATGAACTTTCTTTCACTTCGGGTGAAAGTGAATCTTTACGCGATTATGCAACATTGTCTCTAAACCCCTGCTTTACTAGAGTTAGTAGACAACTGTAGTGCCCCGTCCCTACATCGTGCCCCGTTCTCCGTCCACGGGGTGCGCGAGAAAGGAACACTGTCGCTATCGACCCGGTCGGGACCGATAGGTCGGAATCGATCGAATCGATCGAACGGGAACGGTTGAATTAAGATCCATTCCACGTTATGGAATGGCTTCTTCGGAACCAAGTCCCATATTCAGCGGGTAGCGCCTCGAGGATTGACTCTGCGACTGAGTCGGGAGAGACCTCCCGTTGTTCTGTTTTTCACGCCGCTTGCGTTGGTTTTGGCTTTGGTTTTCTGAATGCATTTTCGTGAATGTTTTCGATGGTTTTCATGGCTTACATTTCGAACTCGCATTTCCTATCGAATTTCTTGCCTAATACAGTGTTCTAATCGGTTGCTTGTGCGATTTCAGATAATCGCGTAGGCGACGTCTAGCGCGGCCAACCAGTCTCTCGCCTCAAGCAAAAACTCAAGGTGAGTGGCTGACCTCCTTCGTCTCGACCCTCTATTTCAAAATGAGAACTCAGGTAATGATATCGAATTTGAATGAATCGCTTGAAGAATACAAGTCCTATGTGCTAGAAGGGAAAAAGATGAGTTGTGTAGAAAAGAGATAGAATTATTTCAGGCCTGCAAAACAACCAAGTAAATGAATCGATTATGTAACAAGCTCCAACGGTACCCTAAAATATACCTTGTTAACCTATCACGGTCATGGACAACTTGTCGACAAGGGCGATGGTTTCTTCGAGCGGCAACCCGGGGCCACGGGACCGACTCGGCCTAGGAAAAAACAGGTTATAGCCGAGCTGGGTATGAAGCAATCAGTAAGACGGGGACTTGCATCGGAGCTCGCTACGTGCGTTGCAAGGGTCCCGTATTACCAGGCTATGTCCAGGATGGCTAGTTAATGCCAGTGACCTCCACATCAAACACTTGATATAAATTGTTATTCAACTAACAGGGAAGGTAATGGTAAGTTTTATGTTGCACGACGCGCTCTGCCGAGGGAAATTCTGGTGTAACTTACTTGGGTTATGTTTCGTCATAATGCTTCGTATGAAAATACCTAGGATGGTTAGAAAGATCACGAAAGCAAGTTGTGTAAATTTTTATATAAATTCTTGAACCAAATGAGAGCCTGGAAATTAATTAGCCACTCGCTAGTACATGTTGATTGTACTGATCCTCGCTCTCTCTACAGGTGCGATAAATCAGAAGGAGCGTGCCGCGTGAAGGGAGGCTACGCTCGTGTGTTTTGAAGCTTCGTCCGTGCGGTCGAAGCTTGGATCCAATCTCTTTTGAAGACTCCACTGTCGAAGAACAGAAGACAGATGGAGCGACTTTCCGTCATCCCAGGTGGTTTTGTAATGCTGGTTGTAATCAAGGGATCAAATGTATGGAATGGCTATCTCGTCGACGTTCATTTGTAATGGAGTCAGTTTGTAAAACGCCCGCGCGGCGCCCTTGTATCGAGTCTGTAAAATGATGTTCATTATCAATAAAGCTTAAGTTTTCTTCTCTATAATGTGTTCAATTTACTCTGCGCATTCTCTTGTTGTGTGTTTCGGATAACCTTATGACTATGCCTTGTGCGAGCGCAACTTAGGCTTGCACGGCATCACGCCCGGGGGACGACTATCGATTCTACAGAATTGGGACGTGACATATTGGTATCAGAGCACGACTTTACGTCCTTGGCCTCTAGTGTCGAGTTTCCAGTCTCAAATCGTTGGTCTCGTGTCGATGTGATATGTCGTTCCAATACGAGGGAGTCCGTAATAAGTTTTGTGACTAATGTATTTTTACCTTCAAAATCCCAGAAGGTGCGACGGTGAATGTGGCGGCGAACGAAGAAAGTGCTTCGAGCGGCTCGAGTAGCTCGAGGCCCGGACCCTCTAACGACGCCATGGAAAGGATGTTGCGTATGCTGGAAGCGCAACAACAACAAGCTCAGGAGAATCAACGTCTGAATGAGCAACATCGACATGAGAGTCAACGCCTGAATGAGCAACATCGACGGGAGACGGAGGCACGCCAGACTCAGTTCGAGGCCCGATTCGATGCACAATTCAAGTTGCAGCAGAAGCAGCTTGATACTCTTCAGCAGATTGTCCAGACAGTGGTGGCCAATAACAACAACTCCGCGACAACCCATGCCGTAACCGAGCCTGCGGCCAGACAAAGTGAAGTCGAACCGGAGGTACCCGAGCTTATGCCTGCAGCACCGAAAGTTCCAACTTCGACGTGTCAAAATTCACAAAGAGCTTCCGTACTTCTTCTGCGGTACTGAAGACCCTTCGTTGGCGATCGATTGGCTGGAGGAGTTGGAAGACCGGTTTGAGCTTCTGGGCGTCGATGAGTCCAAGAAAGTCGCATGCGCTCAACTTCTACTCCGATTGAACGCGCACGACTGGTGGACCGTGCAAAAGCGAGCAATCAGACGCAACGACGAGACAATGACAATTTCTTGGGCCACCTTCCGAGAGGCATTCGAGATCGAGTACCTTTCCAAAGCCGTTCGACAAGAGAAGGAGAATGAATTTATGCAGCTAAGGCAAGGGAATATGACGGTGCGACAGTATGCAGCAGAGTTCAACAAGTTAGCCAAGTTTGCTGGAGAATTTCTGCCCTCCCTGGCGAGTCGTGCTCGACGGTTCGAAGTGGGTCTACGACCATCTATTTACGCCCATGTATCTGTTCCAAAATACCAAACGATGGGGGAGTCTCTCAACCACGCCCTCCGCCTTGAACGCCAATACCCTCCAGGTGCTGTCGACGCTGTGCATACATACAATCACAAATGCCCTAGCCACGTGGGAGGAAACAATGTGACCAAGCGTCCAAACAATGGGCAACAAGGCGGGTATCAAGGGCGTAATCCATGGCCTTACTGCATCCGTTGTCGCCAGTCCGGTCACACTATCGTCGATTGTCGGATACCAGATGAGGGATGCTGGAACTATGGCAAGAAGGGCCACGTTCGTGCTGAATGTTCGACCAGAAGGCCGAACCCAACGGCACCCCAACAGCACCGTCCAATGGCGCCCCAACAGCACCGTCCAGGGAATCAAGTCCCAGCGCCTCGAGCCCATCAACCCGCACCGCAAAATGGCCAAGACCGTCGCCCCAATGCCTAGGGCCGCGTCTACGCCATGACTCGAGATGAAGTGCATGCATCAGATACGGTCGTGACAGGTATACTAAATTTCAATAATGTGCCTGCTCGTGTACTATTTGATTCAGGCGCTTCGTATTTTTATATCGGCGGACTTTGCCGCCGAGCACAAATTTCCTGTGATATCATTAGATCTCGACCTTAGCGTAAGTACACCTTCGGGCACACCAATACTCACAAACTTAGCCTGCACCGACGAGATTATTTGTATCGACGGTCAAAAGATCGGTCTTGACGTGATAGTTCTAAATATGAAGGACTTTGACATCATTCTGGGAATGGATTGGCTCGGGCCGTGCAACGCAACCATAGACTGCGCCGGAAAGACGGTCACCTTCCGCATACCAGGAGTTCCTGAATTCTGCTTTTCGTGTGGTGAGGTGTCGACCTGCATGTTGATCTCGACAATTTCTGCTCGGAGGATGCTGCATTCTGGTTGCGAAGGCTATTTGGCGTCCGTCCGAGACATGCGACAGGATGGTACAAACGCGGATCAGATCGACGTTGTGGCAGAATTCCTTGATGTGTTCCCGGACGAGCTACCCGGCATGCCCCCCGACCGAGAAATCGAGTTCAGCATCGATACTTTTTCGATACCCGACCGATTTCCAAGGCCCCGTACAGAATGGCCCCGCCGAGCTGAAGGAACTCAAGGTCCAGTTACAAGAGTTACTCGACAGAGGATTTATTCGGCCTAGTATTTCACCGTGGAGAGCGCCCGTGTTGTTCGTGAAGAAGAAGGATGGGTCCATGCGTCTGTGCGTCGATTACCGAGAGCTGAACAAGGCCACCATCCGGAACAAGTACCCATTGCCCCGTATAGACAACTTATTCGATCAACTGTAAGGCGCCTCGGTATTTTCGAAGATTGATCTCCGCTCGGGCTATCATCAACTCAAGATCAAGTCAGACGACGTGCAAAAGTCAGCCTTTCGCACTCGGTACGGCCACTACGAGTTCCTGGTGATGCCATTCGGCCTGACGAACGCCCCTGCCGCCTTCATGGATCTGATGAATCGGGTATTTCGACCCTATCTTAATAAATTTGTGGTAGTCTTTATTGACGATATTCTCGTCTACTCGAAGGATAGGGCGCAGCATGCAGAACATCTACGGGCCGTGCTCCAGACACTTCGAGAAAATGAGTTGTATGCAAAGCAGAGTAAGTATGAATTTTGGCTAAGCAGCGTATCCTTTCTTGGTCACATCATTTCGTCCGAAGATATTGCAGTCGACCCAGAGAAAGTGGAAACTGTTGCTGATTGGAAGCGGCCTGCGTCTGCTAGTGAGATTCGAAGCATTCTTGGTTTGGCGGGATACTATCGATGCTTCGTGAAAGACTTCGCGAAGATTGCATCGCCATTGACTCGCCTCACTCAAAAGGGAGTCGTGTATGAGTGGTCGGATGACTGTGAAGCTTCATTCCAGGAGCTAAAACAGCGACTAATTTCGGCACCCATACTCGCACTTCCGGATGGGCCAGAGGGTTTTCAGATATTCAGCGATGCTTCAGGCCAGGGCTTGGGATGTGTGCTCATGCAGCGAAACAAGGTGATATCCTTCGCCTCCAGACAGTTAAAGCCGCACGAGAAGAACTATCCTACGCACGACTTGGAGTTAGCGGCGATTGTGTTCGCGTTGAAATTGTGGCGTCACTATCTATATGGCGTGGCGTGCACGATCTATACCGACCATAAGAGCCTCAAGTATCTCTTCACCCAGAAAGAATTGAACTTACGACAGAGGCGCTGGCTCGAACTGATCAAAGACTATGACTTGACGATCGAATACACTCCGGGCAAGGAAAATGTGGTGGCGGACGCTCTGAGTCAAAAATATCTTGCCTCGCTATCCATCAACCGCAGACTACTACAATATCTAGAAGAAATGGGCATCGATCTCCGGGTTTGATTCAGGGATATACGGTTGGCGCAGCCGCGGTTAGAGCCGAGTTTGCTGGAAAAGATCATGACCGCTCAAAAGGATGATCCATACCTGAAGAAAATGTGCGAGCGAATTTCGACAGGTAGTGCGACCGACTTTACGGAAGATAAGACCGGCGTGCTGAGATTGAATAGCCGACTACGTGTTCCGGATGATTCAGAACTACGAAAGGAGATAATGTCGGAGGCGCATTATACGAAATATACCTTGCATCCAGGCCAGTACCAAGATGTATAAGGACCTCCGTACGACCTTCTGGTGCCACGGGATGAAGAGAGATATGGCGCTCTTCGTGTCGCAATGCATGGCCTGTCAGCAGGTGAAAGCTGAGCATCAGCGACCGGGCGGGAGAGATGCAGAACCTTGCTATTCCAGAGCGAAAATGGGATCACGTCACTATGGATTTTATTGTTGGCCTGCCGAAGACACCACGGGGGAATGACGTCGTCTGGGTCATCGTCGATCGATTAACCAAGTCAGCGCACTTTATTGCCATCAAAGTTACTTGGAGCGTTGATCGCCTGGCGCAGATTTATCTTTACGAGATAGTACGACTGCACGGAGTTCCAGTCTCCATCGTCTCTGATCGGGATTCACGGTTCATGTCGCGATTCTGGAGTAGCCTTCAGTCGGCGCTGGGTACCAAGTTGCAGTTCAGCTCAGCTTACCATCCTCAGACCGACGGCCAAACGGAGCGCGTTAATCAGATTCTCGAAGACATGCTACGACTCTGCGCAATTGACTTCAAATCAAGCTGGGACGTTCACCTACCGCTGGCAAAATTTGCATACAACAATAGCTACCAGTCCAGCATCCAAATGGCGCTGTATGAAGCTTTATACGGACGGAAGTGCAGATCGCCCATTTGCTGGGATGAAGTCGGGGAACGGCAGATACTCGGCCCGGAGCTGGTGGAACAGACTGTGAAAAAGTTCAAGCTAATTCGGGAAAGACTGAAGATTGCACAGAGTCGGCGAAAGAGCTACGCCGACACCCATCGAAGACCGCTTGAGTTCCAGGTGGGCGATCACGTGTTCCTGAAGGTGTCGCCCATACGAGGAGTTAGTCGGTTCGGCGCGAAGGAAAAGCTGAGTCCGAGATTCGTTGGGCCGTTCGAAATACTCGAGCGGGTCGCCCCAGTGGCCTATAAAATTTCTCTACCGCCGGCGCTCGAAGGTGTGCACAGTGTCTTCCACGTCTCTCAGCTGCGGAAATATGTGCACGACCCTAGCCACGTGGTGGATTTTGGCCAGCTAGAGCTAAAGTCTGACTTATCATACGTTGAAGAGCAAGTTCAAATCTTAGAACGCAAGGATAAGCTGCTGCGAAGTCGAGTGATCCCTCTTGTTTGCATACTCTGGAGGAACCATGCGGCGAAAGAGTCGACATGGGAACTCGAGTCAGAGATGAAAGAAAAGTTTCCTTCATTATTTTTATAGAGGTAGGTTCTGTTCTTAAGTTTCGAGGATGAAACTTTTTCTTTGTTGGTTATGGTGTAGTGCCCCGTCCCTACATCGTGCCCCGTTCTCCGTCCATGGGGTGCGCGAGAAAGGAACACTGTCGCTATCGACTCGGTCGGGACCGATAGGTCGGGATCGATCGAATCGATCGAACGGGAACGGTTGAATTAAGATCCATTCCACGTTATGGAATGGCTTCTTCGGAACCAAGTCCCATATTCAGCGGGTAGCGCCTCGAGGATTGACTCTGCGGCTGAGTCGGGAGAGACCTCATGTTGCTCTGTTTTTCACGCCGCTTGTGTTGGTTTTGGCTTTGGTTTTCTGAATGCGTTTTCGTGAATGTTTTCGATGGTTTTCATGGCTTACATTTCGAACTTGCATTTCCTATCGAATTTCTTGCCTAATACAGTGTTCTAATCGGTTGCTTGTGCGATTTCAGGTAATCGCGTAGGCGACGTCTAGCGCGGCCAACCAGTCTCTCGCCTCAAGCAAAACTCAAGGTGAGTGGCTGACCTCCTTCGTCTCGACCCTCTATTTCAAAATGAGAACTCAGGTAATGATATCGAATTTGAATGAATCGCTTGAAGAATACGAGTCCTATGTGCTAGAAGGGAAAAAGATGAGTTGTGTAGAAAAGAGATAGAATTATTTCAGGATTGCAAAACAACCAAGTAAATGAATCGATTATGTAACAAGCCCCAACGGTACCCTAAAATATACCTTGTTAACCTATCGCGGTCATGGACAACTTGTCGACAAGGGCGATGGTTTCTTCGAGCGGCAACCCGGGGCCACGGGACCGACTCGGCCTAGGAAGAAACAGGTTATAGCCGAGCTGGGTATGAAGCAACCGGTAAGACGGGAACTTGCATCGGAGCTCGCTACTTGCGTTGCAAGGGTCCCGTATTACCAGGCTATGTCCAGGATGGCTAGTTAATGCCAGTGACCTCCACATCAAACACTTGATATAAATTGTTATTCAACTAACAGGGAAGGTGATGGTAAGTTTTATATTGAACGGCGCGCTCTGCCGAGGGAAATTCTGGTGTAACTTACTTGGGTTATGTTTCGTCATAATGCTTCGTATGAAAATACCTAGGATGGTTAGAAAGATCACGAAAAGCAAGTTGTGTAAATTTTTATATAAATTCTTGAACCAAATGAGAGCCTGGAAATTAATTAGCCACTCGCTAGTACATGTTGATTGTACTGATCCTCGCTCTCTCTACAGGTACGATAAATTAGGAGGAGCGTGCCGCGTAAAGGGAGGCTACGCTCGTGTGTTTTGAAGCTTCGTCCGTGCGGTCGAAGCTTGGATCCAATCTCTTTTGAAGACTCCGCTGTCGAAGGCCAGAAGACAGATGGAGCGACTTCCCGTCATCCCAGGTGGTTTTGTAATGCTGGTTGTAATCAAGGAATAAAATGTATGGAATGGCTATCTCGTCGACGTTCATTTTGTAATGGAGTCGGTTTGTAAAAAGCCCGCGCGGTGCCCTTGTATCGAGTTTGTAAAATGATGTTCATTATCAATAAAGCTTAAGTTTCCTTCTCTATAATGTGTGTTCAATTTATTCTGCGCATTCTCTTGTTGTTGTGTTTCGGATAACCTTATGACTATGCCTTGTGCGAGCGCAACTTAGGCTTGCACGGTATCACGCTCGGGGGACGACTATCGATTCTACGGAATCGGAGCGTGACAACAACAAGCTCGAAATGAGGCTATTCGTCTCTTTACGGAGCAGAGAGCCGCTTTGAAAGCGATTTTACAAAATGTTAGTAAGTTGTCTATTACTTCTGATATTTGGACTAGTAAGCAAAGTTATGCTTACATTTGTATTACTGCACACTATATAGATGCACAATGGATGTTGCAAAAAAGTATCATCTGTCTTAAATTATAGAATATCCATACACGGGCGCTGTAATTTCAAGTGCCATTTCAAAAACACGTGCGTGAATATGATATTCACCACAAAAAATTTTCTGTCTCTTGGATAACGCTTCAAACAATAATGCTGCTATGTCTTCTTTGTCATTGATTTTTCAGCCTATTTTAGAAGGTAGACTTTGCATGTTAGGTGTGCTTTCCATATTATTAACTTAGTTGTTAAAGAATGTTTAAATTTTTTGGTCGCCATTTAGACACTCTACGACAATGCTTGCACACTTTGAACACGTCTCCAAGTAGACAACAAAGTTTTGCATGCACATGCGCACATTTTGTTATTACTTTTAGAAGATTTGTGAAGGATATACCACATAGGTGGAACTCCACCTACTTGATGTGAAATCTGCAATTCTTTTTAAGGATGTTATTACGTATTATTGTAATGCGGATCTCACCTTTGACTTTCAAGTTACTGCTGATGATTGGGTAGTAGCTGAAAGTGTTTGTGAATTTTTAGAAATTTTTTACAATGCTACATGTATTCTTTCTGGTGTTTATTATCCCACATCTTGCTTAGCTTTACGTGAACTTTGTAACATTTCTTATTTATTTTCTAGATATAGAGATCTTCCAAATTTTGAATATGTGGTGAGAAATATGAAAGCCAAATTCAAGAAATATTGGGGTGAAGTACCTCTTTTATATTGTTTGGCTTCCATATTTGATCCTACAATCAAATTGGATGGCGTAGAGGCTTTATTAGATGGATTTGGAGAATATATGGATATAGATGTTACTGACATGAAAGTAGAAGTTAAACTTGCGTTGGACATGTTAGTTATACTGTACGAAGAAAGAGCATCGTCGACCCGACCAACTCAGGGGGGGCTAGTAGTAGCTCCGGCTTGGCGTCTAATCTATCAACAGCCGGTCGCATACTACAAAGGAAGAAACAAAAGCAATATTCCCAACCTATTCAAGAGTTGTCTCTGTACCTTAGTTCTTATGAAGACGAAGAAGAGACTCCAGATCACTTCGCCGTTTTAGAATGGTGGAAGAGACACGACAAGAGATTTTTGTTCTTTCTACCATAGCATGTGATCTACTAATGGTCCCGGTGTCTACGGTAGCATCGGAGTCCTGTTTTAGTGCAGGATCAAGGATGTTGAACAGAAAAGAGGGGCCGCTTGAAGCCCGATATCTTGGAAGCAATAGTGTGCGTACAAGATTGAATTAAAGCCGAGAGAAGAACCCAAAACCAGATAGATGAAGATCTTGATGTCAACGAGCTGGACTTGGAATCGCTTTCGGTGCATGAAGGCGAACAAGAATGAGGTTACGGTGCAAGGTATGTACATTTAATTTTTTACAAATTTTTTACAATTTTTTACAAATTACAAATTTTAAATTTTAACTTATACTTTTTAATTTTTAACTTATACTTTCAAAATTTAAATTTTAAATTATAACTTACAAAATTTTAATTTTTAACTTATACTTTTAAATTTTTAACTTATACTTTCAAAATTACAATTTTAAATTATAACTTACAAAATTTTAAAATTTTAACTTATACTTCAGATTTTTAAATTTCAAAAACTAATTTTTACTTTTAAATTTTTTAAAAAAACATTTTTTAACTCCGCCTATGCCAAGCAAGCATTGTCGGTCCCAAGCCCAGATAAAGGAAGAGGGAGAAATATTTTTTTTTTTCAACTCTTACAAACGTTTCTTTTAAAATTACATTACAAACATTTTTTCAAAATAATTTAAAAAAAAAAACATAAACAAAAACAATAGAAATACAAAAAAAAAAAAACTGAACCGAGCCGGCCCGGTTCAGCCCGGCTGAACCGGCCCGCACTAAACCGGAGCCCGGCCCGGCCCGTGGACCGCTCCGGCCCGGCCCGACCACCCTCTGGTCCGGTTCACTGGGCCGGGCTGGGTCCATCCATATCAAACGGGCCGGGCCAGGCCCGGCCCGCTTGGTTGCTCGGTCCGGTTCGGACCCTGCCGAGCCCGGTCTGAACCGCCGGTTTCGGACCGCGGGCCGGCCCGGCCCGGCCCACGGACACCTTGAATTTGTCCTATAATTCGAAGTTAACTTGGCTATAAATTTAGGCCTCATTTGGTTCACGAAATCTTCAGATTTGAAAAAAAAAAGTGACTACTTTCTATATTTTGGTGCCAAAAAAAATCAAAAAAATAAAATAAAATAATTTTCAGTGAAAGAGAATTTATGAAAGAAAGTGATTACATCAATCCAAACAAAGAATCACTTTTCCATATTAAAGTATTCATTTTTTTCCAAATTTATTGGCATTTCCAAACATCGAAAAAAAATCAATAAAAATAATGTCCCAAAGAAAAGAAATAACAAAGAATGATTTTCTTTTCCTTTCATTTTGCGAACCAAATGAGACGTTAAATCCTCGTTTGGTACACTATAATGTAATATTTTTTTTTTTTTTTTGTTTGATTACATTAAGATTATTATTATATTACAGTGAACCAAACAAGATAGTCTAAGTTACTTAGATGTCTAATGGTCACCTCCGGTCGTATCTTCTACTATTGATTTGGCTAGAAATTTAGTCCCATTTCGTGATGAGAAAAGAGGTCTTCCTTGTAACGCCTACGGTTCTATTTTTCGAATAAATATTCCATAATTGTATGTATGTATTGAAGAATCCAACCAAATCGAATACAACCAATCGAAATATGACAAATCGAATCCAACCAAATCGAATATTCCTAACGGTAGGGGTGAGCATATAACGGTTGAAAATCGAAAATCGAATCCAACCAAATCGAAATATGACAAACTATCAGTTCTGTTTACAGTTTAATTTTTTTAAAATTTGAAATAACGGTTCAATTTTCGGTTCTTGATCCGAATAACCGAACCGAAAATCAATTTAGATTTAGTAATTTATCAAACTATCATCAATTATATATACTAATATATTTCTAACCTCTGAGCGCACTCTCTCTCCTATATTCCATCGGTGCTTCTTTGAGCTCTCTCTTCTCTACCCTCAATCTATATATAATCTATATATCCTAATATTTTTCACTCTTTGTATTGTAATAATTCACAAAATACAATACTAGATTTTTTTTAAGATTCGTTATTTAAATAGGTCCATTTGCTAAATGTTTGAAGGCCAAATCTATTGGCCCATGATACCTAACCGATCGAAAATCGAACCGAATTAATTCGGTTCGAATTTATAAAAATGGTTCGGTTTTCGGTTTTGAGAAATACGATTGACGGTTATTTCAGTTTTTATATATTCGGTTCGATTTGAACCGAATCGAACTATTGCTCACTCCTACCTCGCTTTGGGTCAGGGCCGGCCCTGGGATAAGCCAGACAAGACTTCGGACTTGGGCAACCCCCCTCTGTTTGGGCAAACCTCCAGACTCAGCGCGATCCCAATAGAGGTCGGAGTTGCGGATGACCTTCCATAATCGATCTACAATAAAGATCAAGGGCAACCAAAACTAACTCTGGGTAGGACAATCCAACACAGTGGGTGGCCCTGCTTTGGACTGCATTTTTCTTGCATGAATATTCTATAATGATATGTATTGGAAAATCAGTACTTTAATTCTTCTAAAAGCCAATGTTTGAAAAGTTATGGAATTACATACGCATCTAGTTTTGACGGAAGTCTAGATGCGTTTGCTGAAGATATCGTTTTCTTTTTCGGTTTGGTTCGAATGAACTCTTTGTTGTTTTTTTCTTTAAGAAATTATAATTCTAATCTTTTTTTTTTGATGTTTATAAAAATTAAAAAAATTAGAAGGAAAAGTCAATCCTTAGGTGCATGGGAAAATATTTTCTTTCATATTTTTTATGTTGGGAAGCAATTTTTTCTACTCATTTCTTTGACATCCAAAGATAGAAAAAGAAAAGAATTTTTTTTCTTAAGGGGCGTTTGGTACGTGGTATTTCTTTTATTCCCGAGAAAATTTTGGATGGAAATCTACTACTATATTTGTTTGGGCTATAAATAATTTATTTCCGAAAATTAGAAATATCCGAATAAATAGTTTACTTATAAAACATGTGAATCCTATCCCTTAAAAATAGGTAGGTATTTTCTTTTGTCCGGGCCAAAAAATATTTTTTTAACTTTTTGATCATTTTTTACCGTTTTTCGTTTTTTGTCATTTTTTTTGTTTTTGTCATTTTTGTCGCTTTTTTGTCATTTTTATTGTTTTTATCGATTTTTATTTTATTTTTCGTCACTTTTTGTCAATTTTGTCGTTTTTTTATATCTTTTTTTTATTTTTGTCCTTTTTTGTTCTCTTTCTTCTTTTTGTCATTTTTTTTCTTTTTGTCGTTATTTTGTTGTTTTTAGTATTTTTTTGTCCTTTTTTATTTTTGTTTTTTGTCATTTTTTATCGTTTTCTCTTTTTTTTTGTCGTTTTTGTCTTTTTTGTCTTTTTTATCCTTTTTTGTTGTTTTATTTTTTTTTTTTTGTGTTGTTTTTATCGATTTTTGTCGTTTTTAGTAGGTTTTGTAATTTTTTATCGTTTTTGTTATTTTTGTTTTTTTTCGTCTCTTTGTCTCTTTTTTGTCGTTTTTACCGGTTTAAGTCATTTTTGTTGTCTTTTGTCGTTATTTGTCATTTTTAGTAGTTTTCTTTATCATTTTTTGTCGGTTTGGTCTCTTTTTGTCGTTTTTAGTAATTTTTTTGTCTTTTTGTTGCTTTTGTCATTTTTGTCATTTTTGTTGTTTTTGTTTTCGTCTCTTTTCGTTTTTGTGGTTTTTTGTTGTCTTTTGTCCTTTTTATCGTTTTAGTAGTTTGTTGTCATTTTTGTTGGTTTGATCTATTTTTGTTGTTTTTAGTAGTTTTTTTTGTCTTTTTTGTCGTTTTTGTTGCTTTTGTTTTTGTCGCTTTTTGTTATTTTTTTTCTTTTTTTGTCTTTTTGTCACTTTTTGTCTTTTTTATCCGTTTTTGTAGTTTTTGTTGTCTTTTGTCTTTTTTCGTTTTTAATCATTTTTTGTCTTTTTTTGTTATTTTTTTTCGGTTTTTGTCTTTTTGTTTTTTTTGTTTTTGTCTTTTTATCGTTTTTCGTCATTTTTGTTCTTTTTTGTCGTTTTTTGTGTTTTTTAATCTTTTTTGTTTTTTTTTGTCATTTTTGTTTCTTTTTTGTCGTTTTTTTGTTGTTTTTTTTTAATCTTTTTTGTTGTTTTTTTTGTTGTTTTTTGTCTTTTTTGTCGTTTTTAGTAGGTTTTTTTTATCGTTTTTTAGTAATTTTTTATTTTGTCCTTTTTTTGTGTTTTTTGGTCGTCCTTTGTCGTTTTTGGTCGTCTTTTTTTGTCGTTTTTTTATATCGTTTTTTGTTATTTTTTGGTTGTCTTTTTTTTTTTTCATTTTCGTTTTGGTCTTTTTTTGGCTTTTTTGTCTTTTTGGTCGGTTTTCTTTTCGTTTTTTTTTTTTTCATTTTATCGTTTTTGGGAATTTTTTTTCATTTTTTTTTCTCATTTTTTTGGAGAATATTTATATAGTCATCAAACATGAAAATATAATTTTCTAGAGAATTTAATTACTTGAAATTTGATTTTCGAAAATATAGAATTTTTGGTTATATAGTATTTCGCATACCAAACGTCCCTATGATCCATATTTCACGAACCAAACATGACGTACATGTAACTGCTCAGCCTTGTGTATACGTAGAAATAGTTGACACAAAATAACATATAATTAATTTAGCCGAACCAATTGATTGTTAATTGGAGCACCTACTGCCTCGAGCTGCAGGAACCAACGATTGAAAAATGAGAACTATCAATTGAATAAAATATTGCTTAATTATATTACGCATTGGAAGTCAGCTGGTTGTTACAAGCTCTAATTTGTATGCAAGATAGCATCACTAATATAATGTTAAGAGAGAATATATAATACATAGCTACACTCATTCTGCGACATGAAGAAAGCCATGGCAATTGATATAGAATATAACCAAATTTGAAAAGTCCATTATTATTCACCCACCAAAATTATAAAAGATATTTTGTTAACATGTATCCTAAGAACACATATTAAAATAATTAATAAATAATTTTTATTTTAAAATTGTTATCAATATTTAATAAACATTATAAAAGTTTGCATTGAAAAATGTTATCAAAACTTAATGCAAAAAGGTTTTTGTAATGAAAATTATTTATTTGATCTTGATGATATTTTTCAATGAATTTTTTTAATGTTTATTAAGTATTGATAATAATTTTCAAAGTAAAAAAATGTATTAATGTCATCTTTCGTGAAGTAGAGCGACATTGTGTATCATTCCACATTCAACAAGAAGTTCACCTCTTTGATATCTCGCACTCCACTGAAGGGTTTCATTCAGGTTTGGGATATTTCTCCCTAGTACCTCCCACTTTAAGGTCCACTATTTGCGATGACCTTTTACAAAATAATAATTTTTGTCTTGAGATCTCACTGACTCTCAACCAAGACATTCAATTCATCGTAGCCTTGACCATCCCATTAAAGTCCTCAATCTAAGCACGATTGCCTTAAACTCCTCCTCAAGTGCGAATTAAATCTCTCATATTTCTTCTAAATATCTCCATAGATGAAGCAACATCATTCTCCACCCCATCATAGAACTCCTATAGCCTCATGTTACTTTGCTCCACAGAGTCATGCTTACCTCCATTTTTTTTGTACCCGTCTCAAAGATCTTGAGACGTTCCGCAAGATTGGAAAGTATACACTCCACCGTAGGCTTATTGCTTTTGTCCCTCTTGTTTTTGTTGGATTTTTCTTCAAATTCTTCGGATTAAAATCTGCAACAAAATAAAGTAAATTAAAAGTTACCGGCCTCCGGGGAAGTCGCGCACGAAGCACTGCCCTAAGAGATAGTTCGGATCTATGTGCAGACGGTATCCGAACGCTCATAGTGGTAAAATTCTCGTTCCACCGGAATCTCTTTGCCGCACACGACTTGGAGAGAGCGACCACCGACTTAGCTATGCCCAGAGCGAAACAACGAACAGAATTTTGAAGGAGTGAAGAATTCGGGAGAGTTGCGGGAAGGAATTTTTTTTCTATGTATATGGAGAATGAAAAAGGAGCTCAATATATGACTTGCAATGGAGAGAAGAATTAAACGTAGTTTTAATTAACCAATTTAATTCGAACGTTACACCACATAAAAAACACATGTCAAAAACATGGTTCATTGAACCTGGATGGAATTTGAATAATAACCGTTACTGAATTAATTGGTGCAACGGTCAAAAATAAATGAAGATGATCAAAAAAACACATTTCAAAAATGTACAAGGAATTGAGCTTTTGCTTAAGGACAAAGCAGCAGCTAACAATCCCCCTCCAAAAGTTCAAGTTCCAAGAAAATAGAAGGAAGTAAAAAATAAGAGAGGAGTAAGAGAATTTCTGGGCAGTTGTATACTATGCATAAATGAAATGGACTACAGCCTTGAATCTCACGTAGCGACTATTGTCTTTGTCTGAAGAAGAGCTTGATGGACTACGCCTTGAATCAGTCTTCTTGAACCAGACTCAGAGAATAGCACACATAGTACGCTAGAGGTACTTGGGTCTATCGGATGACGCGTTTGGTTGGCCATGCGCACTTTTACACATTCATGAGAGTTGTCTAGGATTGCCCTTTTCTATAGTCGCGGCCCTCACGACCTCTCATATAGGTAAGTCCTTAAGGGTTGGTGATAGGAATCAACCCTGCATATCATTCTTGGACTTATTAAGAGTTTAAACTCACCCTATCCATATCACACAAGGAACACTGTCACCATAGGGATGGGGCATCAATGTACACATGTACAACCTCTTAGGCTTTTATTTTAAAGAGAACTTAATCTCAGGGTCAGTGTTCCATAATAGTCACCTAGTCCAGCTTATTTCTACCCATTGAACCGGCTTCTTGGGATCTCCAGTCAGACTCGGTTGGGTTGCCACTGCTGGTGACTCACTACTAAAATAAGACAAATTAGCAACGTCATGATACGTTGTAACACCCACTTTTCTAAAATGAGGGTAATTTTGAAATTTTGTGTTTTTAATTATTTCATTATGACATTTAAATAATAATATGATTTTTGGTGATTTTAATCATTTTAAAACTATTTAAAATCATGACTTGTGATTTGGTGTTTTGCTAGTGTAACCCTAGAGATAGTTTGACCTAGAGCCTAACCATGTCATTAGGATGATTTATTTATCATTTCTAGTTTGAGGATATTCTTGTCATTTTGAATTTATTTGAATTAATATATATTTATTTGGAATTTATTATATTATTAAGAATGGTGTGATTTTAATATCATTGATTGATTGCCTTGTGTTGTGTTTAGACCTAACCTAGATTAGTCATACCTAGACTTAGCTAGCCATGGTTAGTGATGGTTAGTATTGATTTGTTTTGATTTAGTCATGTTAGTTAGAGTTAACTAGGTTGCATTTAAGTCATGTGTGAAACCTAGGTTGTAGGCCCTTGATTTGACTAGGAGGAATGATAGCCCTAGATCAAATCCCAAAAAACCCTAACCCTAGAGTTTTGGTCAGCCAACATAGGGAATTCTACCCCTATATAATGCCTCTTCCATTAGTTGTAGCCTCCTTAAGAAAGTTTCCAAGTTTAGAAGAAGGAGAGGTATAGAAATCTTCCTCAAGCCCTAGTTTCTTCATTTTAATTCCTTTTCCACTCTAGTCTTTTGCATTTGTTCATAATCCAGCTCTATTTCATGTCCATGGAGAGAAATCCCAGCTTTGGGATAATTTGGGAGCATTTGGCTAGCAAGGAGGAATCCCCCATTTGGAACTTTTTTAAGCTTTTTGCACCTATAGGTAAAACTCCACAAATTGATCTAATATTCTGTTTTCTTTGCATTTAGGGCTAGATCTAGGAGTCCCTAGCTGTCCCTAAAGTTTGGGTTAAATTCGTGTCCGTTTGGTGTGTCACGCCCCGCTTCGTAGGAGCGATCGTCCTCGCTAAGGCGTGATGCCGCACGAGCCTAGATTGCGCTCGTGCAAGGCGGGTTCCATAACGGCCGATTTCAGCGGCTGTGACGGGGCCGTCGCACAAAAGTCCCAAGCAGAGACATTGAATAACAGCAGCAGATTTAGAACAAAATACAAGTTATTGTAAAATACTCTTTTATTGATATTGAAACAACGGTTACATTTGGGGCGCAAGGCCAAGATTACAAGTCTCTCAAGCTCACTCATATCTCATTACAAGTCACTCAGCTCTCTTTCATCTCTCAAATACAAGTGCTTGAACCAGCGGAAGCTTCGGAAGGCGATGTCCATACATTATGTCCCGTATAAGTCTGACTCCATGCGGCCGTACGCTTCGAATCGCCAAGGAACTCCGTGCCTCGACGCATCCAAGCGAGCTCCGCGCCACGAGCTTCTACTTGTGCCTACACATGTAAACTATGTGGATGTCAGTACTCAACTGTACTGGTGGAATGAGCTCCTCGCCCACCCATACAAAACCAACACGTTTACTTTACTTTGTGCAACATAATCCCCTTTTGTATTGTCTTTCTACTCTTGCCTTAGGATCAGTTTTAGGACAGACGTCTTGGCCTATTTTGTGTCTCTAGACCATCCCGTACTTGTATCAACAACGTTAACCTATCAAGTCGTATTTGCCTTGCGGCCCAAATCAGAGACGCAACTACGCGGTAGTACCAAATTTCCTTATGACCGTGCTACAAATCCTTTGTGTCGTGCCTCGCAACTATGTGCGACTCAACTATATCACCGCCTCGCGGTCCTTTGCTACTAAATCGTCAACTGACCCAATCAAGACTTGTGGGTTAAGTGTCACTCGACGAACTTTGCCTTACGACCTTTTCTGACTTAGACTCAGGACCACTCACATCCAAACTATGCAACTTATATGCCGACAACATTAGACTCGACGCCACATCTCGTGCCGAAGCACGGTGTCTTCGTTGCAGCCAAATCTTAGGCCCAAACATTTGTATTCTAACTGTACACACATTCAACAACTCAACTCAATCCAAAGGCACACACGCGGATTGCCGCCATGCCGACTCATCTATATGATTTGGTCACTGACTCCCAGGGCCATCCTGGACTCCTTTAGCTTGTTAGACGGCCGCCCTTGCCAGCGTGGGTAGCTAGCCCCGCTGGCAAGCCTCTGCGCTAACTTGTGCGGTCATCCAGCACGTGCTAATGTTGCTTCTCAAGAACCGGTCCCCTTCCGTCGAGCTACCGTTCGAGGAAACTTACCTTGTCGATAAGTTGTCCATGACCATGCAAGACTCGACTCAACTGACGTCTCACACAGTCATTCCACCTCTAGTGTTATCATCTCTTTCAGGGCCAAGTTCAATACTTCTCACATCTGAGATCTTGCCTCGACGACCCGTAGTCGCGAGCATTCTTCTTTCTTACCCTATCATTTTACTCAACTCAAGAACAACTATTTGCAACACTTTCCAAACTCAATGAATCAACCGTGGCCCGTGCCTAAAAAATACTAAGTCCGTGACATCGTGCCTTAAACCAAGTTGAACTCTACGCGACGCCACCGCCCAAGACATACTCTATATGACGGGCTCGAAACCGTAAGACTAAGTTGTCATACCCAGCCGTAGAACTCGTAGGACCGTGCTTGGAATGACTTAGGTCGACCACCATCACTTTGTCTAACTTCACCAAGCCTACAACTTAACTCAAGGGACGAGCAAAGGCTATGCCAAGCCTTGCATCATGGAAACGTGCATGCTTTATCGAGCATTTTACGCGGGCGACGCCTATGACTTAGGCCACGTTCATAACTTTGCCTACTCAACCAACTTTCCTTCTCCCAAGCCACGGGACGAAGGATCGAGTGTCATTTTCAAAGCACGCCGTACACCAACTCTAAGCCGACCATTGGACCTTTCCATATTCTAACTCAATTCGACCGTCGGGATTATTCCCTTTAGCTATGTGGATTCGTCACTTTTATTATCAAGCCTACTTGTGCAAGTTGAAAACATGCGATTTATTATGTGAAGGCTAAGATGAGGCAAGTTCACCGAAACTACCCCACCTGAACGAGCGGTCGTCTTGACCGAGCGATGTCTCTGAGCAGCCGTTGTAAGGCTAAGTTCGAACGCCATCGGCGTTCCTATTCTCCGATTGACTGAGCGGGACGGGGAACTATATCATACACCACTCAGAAAAAGTTTCGTCCTCGAAACTAACTGAGTACACTTATCGACTTATCACCTTTACTCAACATTCAAGGACTCTCGTACACACTTCTCCTATGCGTTCCCTCAAATCCGAGCCACGCTCGTGCTACCCTCAATCCTTTCTTCAAAACTTACGATCTCAAAATCCTCGACACTTCCCTGTTTCTCAAGTCTAACTTGATTCAACATATCACTTAGTATGGATCGTGCACATATTCCAGGCGTCCCCAAAATACATGCATTTCAACCAAGCCTCATGATAGCGAATCTCGCTATCACCACTCGAGTCGGATCGTGCACATATTCAAGCATCCCTGATATACGTGCATGTCAACCGATACTCGCGAGTGGTGCCTCCACAAATCCTACCACTTCGCACTCGGACGTCTGCCTAACCGCTAGGCTATGTCTTTCCGTCAGTATTAGAATCATAGTTCCCAAACAACAATATCAACACTGACCCTATCCTAAGGTCAAACCAAATTGATAGTACGGGGTTTTCTACCCAAGCTCGCATCACTCCGATTTCTAACTTCGAGCATAGATTGCCTACACACTCCCAACATTTGTCGCACGGGGTCCGCGTCGTTCAGCAAAGCCTCCTACGACAACTCAAGTTCAACCAATTTCACGACGTATCCAAATCGCTCATTCAATAAGTCCTCTTGTATAGATATCCCTTCAAACACGTTCGACATAATCCGTCTATCAATCCTTCCAAGTCAAGCACGCTACGACACAATTCATCGCTAAACCATAATTCACACGTTTCATATTCCCTAAGTCATTCATCCCAATTCACGTATTCGATCATGAGGTTGTCTAACTTAAAAATACGTTCGCCCCGATCTCATGCGAGTCAGATTATCCACGGTGGGGCACTACCACCATACACGCTCCCGCGAGATAATCATTCTCATCGGGACGTAACTCTTGTTTTTATCTAGACTAATTTATTCTCGATGCGCGATTGGACCTACTCAATCCTCAAGTTCATTCATTCATCAATCGCAAGTCCTAACTTTTCACTTAACAAATGCCAGGAAAATTGGCTTTTGAAAATAAACGAGAAAAAGTACAAATTTGATTCTGGAAAAGTATTGTTATGGAAGTCTGATCTGTAAATGATTACTTTGTTCCTTGGACCATACGATGATGATGAAGATTGCTGCTTGAAGTTGAACATTGGAAGAACTAAGTCACCAGAAAGGTATCGACGCACTTGGGCACTGATGGCGAGGCCGAATGCTTTCCGGCTTTGCTTTACTCTGTTCTGAAAGAAAGGTCAAAGTAGAATGCTCTGGAGAATCAAAATCTCTGAGTTCTAGCCTCTCTGTTCTCCCTTCTGTGTGAAAAATAAGTCTATTTACAGACTTGGGCTCCCGTGCGTAAAAACTCAGCAAAAGTTCCGTCTTTACGCTAACAACTGCCACCCATGACCAAAGTCATCCTCTGCATACGTTGACACGTGTCCCATCATTTCAGTAAGATAGGATACACGTACACACGTTCTTCGAGATGTGTGGCATGAAGCCATGTAGGCAAACCACGTTCCAAACTGGTCAGATAAATAGGGCGTAAAACATCCCCAATGTACAAGCAGTAGACTAGGCGTAAATAGCCCTGACATAGACTTCCCGCGTAAAGTGGTTGTTAAATAACCTTAAGCGTAAAAGTAGCTCAAATAGACTTTACGCACACGTCAACTTTGAGTGTAAAAACTCAAGTCTCCATGCGTAAAAGAAGTCACACTATGAGCGTAAAATAGCTCGTCCACGTACTAAACGACAACATTGGTCTCTGTATAAAACAAATCCCTTCGAATTCTGTGATATATACCATCATTAATATCTTTATGTCAGAGTTTGCATTAAATGCAAGACTTGACAGCTTTGTCCAGCGTAAAAGTAGTTAGCCTGTCTTAGGCGTAAAACCATTGGCATAGACCCGAGCGTAAAGTGATTAGCCTCTCCTTGGCATAAAAAGAGATCATTATGAGTGGAATGATCCATCTCCTTGACTCATTAAATGAAGCACTTTTTACGCTCCTACAAGACCCCCCTTCAAGTTTTCAAATATCTCCAAAATTTGAAATACTTTGAACAGAAGCGTAAAAGTTGAGATTTGACCAGTCAGCGTAAAATTCGGGATATGCAACAGTCATCCGCGTAAAAGTGGGAATATCCAACAGTCGGCGTAAAAACTAAGAGAATGGTGTCGGTCAATACTTAACCGTCACAATGAATTTTCTTCTCGAAACTTTGGAATGTTTCTTCATCTCCCGAGTTTGCATTTAATAATGAGCAGTTTCCCATAAGGAATATGAAGAGTTGATTTAATTATATAAATAGAGAAAATTCCTCATTTTTGCCATTCATCCACATTGTCATGGCGCCAAAGAACAACAAAGAGCTTCGAGCTCCAGGATTGATTTTGAGCAAGCACGCAACTTTTTAGAGTGCTTTGGAGTGACTCCGACGGTCTTTAGCCGTATCGATGGTGGTCCCCAACTGTGTATGAAGGGCCAGGAGATGCAGAACATTTCTTAATCTGATGCTCGCTCCGAGATTCGCAATATGCACGAGCTAGGTGCCTCCCTTCGTCGCCCAACGAAGGAGAGAAAAAATAATGATTTATGTAAAAACGTCGCTTATGTATTGCGATCTGTAGGGGGCCTACTCCCCGTTTATAAATAAAATCTTAATGTTGATTTCATCTCTTTGACTGCATCTATGGTTGTTCATTCCCAAGAAACAAACCAACACGTGGCATCTGTATTGTGGTCACGAGAGCCTTTTAATAGGATCTTTTTCCGAAATAGACTCACACTAACAGTTTCTTCAGCCTTTATAAATAGCTGAGAATGTTCTATATATTCTCATTCTCATTCTTCTGAAGATTTGCAATATTCATTCTTCAACAAGTGACGATTGCGATGCTCTACGATGTCGTTTCCTTGTACGCCCGTAGCTCTTTGCAAGATTTCATTTTCCAATAAATGACGATGCTTTCCGATGTCGTTCCTCTTTGCGCTCGATCACCAGACGTAGATTCAACCACTATTAGAGCCGAATCATTTGACCTAAGTGGTAAGTTTGATTCGTAAAACAATCGTCTGCCTTTGAACTTTTTGTTGAAAACAGATGCCCATAAGCGTAAATCCTTGATAGATGTAGAATCTCATAGGTAGATGCACGGGCGTAAAAGCCTTGTTGAATGCTCATGAATCACTTGCGTAAAAAAAACCAGGTGTAAAGTCCTTGCAGCTTGTTGAAGATAAATCAAGATGCATAAGCATGCGTCTGATGATATTTCTGTTTAACACAATTTTTCTTTGGTGTTTTTCTTGCAGAAGTTTGGCTAAGAGCTTTTCCAAACCGGCATTGGCGACTTTGACGCTGGGAGGAGCATTCTTCTGACATCAACATCAGGGAGCTCATGTGCTTTTGACGCGCAAATCAGACAACTCAGAACTCTTCGTGGGATAGAAGGGTCTTCTTCTATTGGTAGGAAGAGCCTTTATACACAGAGTTGGATGGTGGAGTCAACTCTATCCCAGAAATCGGTAGTAGAGTTCCTTTCACGGCAGAACTAGGAATTGTATCCCAATGCTGGATACATTCCTATCTCCTTTGGAAGGCCGCCACTTCTCCACCAATTGTATTGGCAGCAACACGCCTTTGGGCTGCCATACCCTGGGGTTCTCCTCTCGTTTGAGAGAGAAGACCAGAGTTAATTCCTACTGTTCTGGTCGCCAATGAGGCTCAGACAGTAAGGAATTGACACCAACAACGAATCCGACAAAGAAGATCCAAAGAAGAAATAGATCTCTATTAGGTTATCATTGTCGTATAGAATGAAAATCCAAGATGTAATAGATTTCCATTATGATTTGTAAGAAAGTCTAAGAAATGTAATAGACTTTTATGATAATAGAGTGGAAATATCAAATCTTCTATGCTCAATGATTTGTGTCTATCCAGATGTAGTATGGACATGATAGATAATAAAATCTTGTTTTCTGTTTAGAGTGTACACTATCAGAGGTAATATGGACATGAAAGTATGTAAAAAACTCAAAAAAAATTAGATTAATATCTATGCAGAGGTCAAATGAAAATGATAGATAGGAAAAGTTAGTAGATTTAATATTTATCCAGAGGTTATGAAAACATGATAAATAACAAATCTCACTTTTAATCAATTGATAAAATAGAAGATTTAAAATCCCTCTCAAAGGAGACAAGAAAATCAGCTTAACCAAACCTTGGTAGCTGGGGAATAAGAAGACAGATGTCATGAGCATATACGCCAAAAAGATGGACGAACCAACGTATCTTTCGGGAAAGAAAGGACAATTCAATTCCATAATGAAATGGATGAACTTGGTAAAATGGAAGGACAAGTCTTTTTGGGAATGAAAAGTTGTTATCTGTTCAAATTCAAAGACCAGTTCATTAATAGTCCTCTCCTATAAATAGGCGAAAACTCTTTGTAACTTTTCATTCTTATTTCCACTCCTCTATTGGAAATGTCTTCCAAGGATATGCAGCAAAAGAATGAAATCTCCAGGGAAGTTGAGGACAACATTGAGATGTGCCCCGTTGAGCCAATTGTGACAGATCCAACGAAGTAGGCGAAAGCTCTTCTACTCCCAAGCCACCCCAAGACATCCTTGCCTTCTTAGTAGAGCTAGGGAAAACTCCTGAAGAAGAAGCGCTGAGGATGGCAGCCTGCAAGTTTTTTATGAACTCAGGCAATGATGCCTTCGAAGCATTGGCTGACTATGTATTCAATAAGGCGAAGGCAGTGGCCCTCGTCTTTAATCTTTTGTCTTGAACAAAAATAAAATAAAAAATAATATTTTCATTCTGTCTTCTTTTTTTATACATAGTATTTCTTAAGAAATTTGCCATTGATCGGCAGCATGAGTAAATCTCCATTGGGCTTTGATAACCGATAGGCGCCATTGGAAAACACGGACTCAATTACATAAGGGCCTTTCCATTTTGCTTGGAATTTTCTTTTGCTTTTGTGAGTCATCACCATCGATCTTCGAACAGCTAATACAAGCTCGCCAACCTTGAATACCATCTCTTTAACTTTACGATTGAAAGTTCGAGATATACGGGCTTGATATAGCTCAATATGCTGTTGTGCTTGAAGATGCTTCTCGTCCAATCCTCTCGAGTTCTTGGAGTCATAAGCGATCATTATTCTCTGTAGTTAGCTCATTAGCAATGGCTATTCGAAGAGATGGAATCTGAATTTCCAATGGGAGGACAGCTTCACATCCATAAACCAATAAAAATGGTGTAAAACTAGTAGGAGTCCGTACTGTTGTTCGATAAGCCCATAGACATTCTCCAAGCTTCTCATTCCAATCATGTTTATTAGAAGAGACGAACTTTTTGAGAAGTTTGATGATCGTCTTGTTGAAAGCTTCGGCTAAACCATTAGCAGCTGGATTATAAGCCGTAGAAGCCAGATTTTGAATTCGATTCTTATCACAGAATCGATAAAATGTCTGACTGGCAAATTGTGGTACATTGTCATAAATTATTCATCGAGGAATCCCGAAGCGATAAATGACATGATGTTTGATGAAGCTGATCACATTAGATATTTTTACTTCAGCAAGGGGAACTGCTTCTGCCCACTTGGAAAAGTAATCGGTTATGGCTAATATAAACCGATGTCCCTTAACAGAAGGAGGGTTAATAGGACCAATGATATCCATGCTCCAAGCTTCGAAGGGCCAAGAGGCTGCTGTAGGATGTAGAAATTCAGACGGTTGATGAATAAAATCATCATGAATCTGACATGCTTTACATCTTCTGGCATAGTCTACAGCATCTACTATCATAGAAGGCCAATAATACTCCATTCTTCGAATGCGATTTTGTAATTTAGGACCTGGTTGATGAGCACCACAAACACCATCATGAGCTTCTCGTAGTATTTGTTTGGCTTCACTTTTTGAGAGACATCGCAGCAAAAGTCTATCATTTGAACGACGGTATAGCATATGTAAAGAAGACAATAAAAAATCGAAACGATCGTCTCTTGATTGATGCAGCTTCTTTTGGGTCTTCAGGCAAAATCCCATGAACTGCATAATCAATGAATGGAGTTCTCCAATCCTTCTGCTGGGAACTTGACTCTGTGACATAACTTTGTTCAATATACAGATTATTCTTCACACAGAATAAGTCTCGGCCCAACAAAGTAATTGTATTTTGCCTTCGGATTGGAACAGCCAAGTCTGCAGCTAAGCTAGCAAGAGCATCAGCCTCCACATTCTGAGAACGTGGTACAAATTCAATGAAGAATCCTTTGAATGAAAGGACCAACTCGACTACCACTTGATGATAATGGATAAGATCTGGATTTCTGACCTCATAAGTCCCTCTAACTTGATTAACGATCAATTGAGAATCTCCATAAGCTTCTAGGAACTCAATGTCCAATTGTTTTGCTACTTGGAGACCGATCAATAGAGCATTGTATTCTGCTACATTATTGGAGCATGGTTCATTGAGAGAATAGGTACGGTATATGACCATTTTGTCAGGAGAAACCAAGACGATTCCTACCCCAGAGACAATATTGCCTTTAGGTCCTACTCGTGATGCTCCATCAAAATATAATTGCCATATGTCATTCTTCAAAGTCATGTTACAATCCATGACTTCATCTGGAATGTCCTCATATAACTTTGAAGTTTCAGGTATAGGATGAGCAGCTAAGAAATCAGCTAATGCTTGGCCCTTCACTGATTTTTGAGGTACATAAACCATGTCATAAGGAGTAAGCAACATCGCCCAGGTAGCTAACTTGGAATTAAGAATGCTCAGTTTTCTCATCAATACCCGAATGTGATTTATTCTGGAGATGACATGAATAGTCTGTCCAGTGACATAATGCCTTGTCTTTTGGACGGCAAAAACCAAAGCTAGACATTCCTTTTCCACAGGAGTATACCTGTGTTCAGCTTCGAACATCATTCTGCTTAGATAATATATTGCTTGTTCATGACCCATATCACTTTTCTGTGCAAGAAGAGCGCCAAGTGAATGATCCAAGGCTCGAACATATAACAAAAAAGGCCTTCCTACCACCGGAGGTACCAGAACAGGTGGGTTTGTAAGGTATTACTTAATGTCATTGAAGGCTTTCTGACATGCTTCATCCCAAACAAATACACCTTTCTTTAATAGACGGAAGAAAGTTTGACATCTTCCAGAAAGATTAGATATAAATCTTCTGATATAAGCAATACGACCCTAAAAGCCACGGAGTTCTTTCAGATTACGAGGAGGACGCATTTCAAGAATTGCTTTAACCTTATCAGGATCAACATGGATACCCTGAGAAGTAATAACAAATCCTAAAAACTTGCCACTGGAAACCCCTAAGAAAGACTTAGTAGGGTTCATTTTCAATTGATGCTGACGCATCAATTCAAATACTATCTTCAAGTCCTGAATGTGATCATCCTTTGATCGACTCTTAACAACAATGTTATCTACGTAGCATTCAACTATCTTCCGTAGATGTTCTTGAAAGATGTTGCTCATAGCCCGTTGATACGTGGCACCGGCGTTTTTAAGACCAAACAGCATAACCGTATAGCAGTAAACCCCAAGGGGTGTACGAAAAGTAGTATGCTTTTTCTTCTGGATGCATCTTGATCTGATTGTATCCTGAGAATCCATCCATGAAAGACATGCGTTCAAAACCACATGTATTGTCTATCATAACATCAGTAATTGGAAGTAGAAATTCGTCCTTTGGACAAGCCGTATTAAGATCTCGATAATCTATGCAAACTCGGACTTTTTCGTTCTTCTTCATAACATGAACAATATTGGTAACCCAATCCGGGTGTTGTTCTTCACGAACAAAGCCACATGTAATCAACTTTTTGATATCTGCTTCAATTGCATCCATCATATCTGGTCTAAAGCACCGTTGCTGTTGTTTTACAGGCTTGACATTGGGCAAAATATTGAGTTTATGAGTAGCAACTTTAGGATCTTGCCCTGGTATATCCTCATAACTCTATGCGAAAATGTCAACATATTCTTTTATAAGTTTTATCAACTGTTCCTTTTCATCTTCGAAAAGATTCTTACTGATGAATATTGGTTTGGACGCAGTTCCATCTCCAACATCAATCTGGATAACCTCATCCTCTGTAGGTGGCTGTCGCTGTTCAAAACGAAGTTCCCACTGAGTATCCATCTGTTGAGCCCAAGGATCATTCTCAAATAGTTCAGATTCATCATCAGTTTGAACCATATTGACTGAGAATATTTGCTTAGATTCGTCATATGAGGAACGAGACATATCGGATTCCATGAATTGAATTTCCTCCGAATCCGATGATTGTGAAGAGTTAGAGGAGAATTCCTCTTGTATATCGTCATTAAACATGTGGGACGGATCATATCCCAACCCATGACGAGTCTTCTGGTAAAACGGATCACCACATAATGGTAGTCGTCTACCCTTGCCTTGATTGAGACCTTGCATGGTCTTCAAATCATACCCATGTTCTGGATAATCTTGATAGATTGTTGACTATATTTGTCAATTCAGATTTTTTCTTTATCTTTATCTTTCAAATCATCCGTCTGAACAACAGGGATATTTCTAGCCAGGCCAAACATAATTTGGCACTTATTTTCTTATTAGACGGAACCACGAAATAAGATTCTTTGTGACGTCTAAAGTTACGCAAGCTTGTGATGAAGCGGCCACAGGTAGAAGATAGGGGGAAGATTTTAGGAACCTTTGAGCATAAGGTCCGACATCAACCTGAAGAGGAAAATAATTTTTCTTATGGTCGATGTATAAAGTTTCTTCTAGTTCTATGTCGCCTTTATATTGATGACTTTGATTATCAGAAGATAAAGTCATCCTTTCAATAAACTTGACAGCTATACTCGAAAAGAAAATCTCCATTGATATCAAAAAGTACAGAATGATCAATATTTACATCATTTACAATTTGACTGCTACGCTTCGGATTAATCATCAGTGGACCATTATCCGTCTTCTGCGTAGTTTTGCCAAGATTGACAATCAATGGTGGTTCTGGATCATTCGTACAAGAAGTACGCCCTTTGACCTTGATCATAAAAGGTTGAACTTGGCTTTTAGCAGGAATATTTATTAATTCCTCAGATGAAGCTTGAGTTCTTCCTTTAACCTTGATTATCAAAGGTTGATCATTGACAGGTTGGGATTGGATTCGTCCCTTGACTATGATCTTCAAAGGTTGCTCTTCTGGCGGATCTTTATTAACAGACTGATCCTCAGTAGATGATTGATCTTCAGCTATGTCTGATATCTCTTTCACATGCTCTTGTCTATAAAGCCTTGAATCAGAAAAATAGGCTTCGACACCCTTGAAAGGATTGATATCAGCAAACTCAGTCTTCACAACTCCTTGGGAATCCACGTACTTGAAGCATTGGTGGAGAGTTGAAGGCACGATATTATGTTCGTGAATCCATGGTCTCCCCAGAAGGATATTATAGGAGACGTCTGAATTGATAACATAGAAAGTTACCATAGTTCGAAGATCACCAATCTGAATCTGCAGACGAATCTTCCCCAGTGGTTTGCTCTTGCCAGAGTTAAAACCAACTATCGTAGTACTAGTGTAAGTCAGATCACTAGTAGGAATCCTCAGGGGTCTTAGCATACTCTGAAGAATTATGCTAATTGAGGACCCAGGATCAATATAAATCCTGTCAATTTCAGTGGATCCAATATACCCAGTATAGCACAGAGGTCTGTCATGTTTGTTATGCTTCAACAGCATATCCTCTTGTGTAAAGGTGATGTTGGGAATTGCTTCCATCACACTATGACATTGCGGACATGACACTGGTGTATTATCAGGACTCTTGAGTTGAGCCAAACATGAATCTGCTTGAAGTAAAGCTTCACTCAAAGTCTCTCTGCTTTCTCTAGAAAGACGAAGCAGCTCAAATATAGATAGTCTAGCCGGAGTATTGGCCAACTGAGCTAGAATATCAAATTTGTAAGGTTTCATCACCAACCCCTGACTGGAAGCAGACTTCAATGGGACGTCAAAGCGTACTGCTTTCTGTTTCCCCTTTTCAACCACAGAAGGTTTAGCAGGAACATGAGAAGGTTGAGCTGGTAGTATTTCCACTACATCCTCTGCTTCTTTGGAGGATCCCTCATAATCTTTGTGGTACTCTTTCCCAGATCTTGTACAAGTGAAAGTTTCTTTTTCGGACTCAGGAGAAGGAAGTACCATATTACAGGATTTATTCTTCCTTTCCTTAGCCTTCTTCTTGTGAGGATTGTTATGAAGAACTTCAGAACCCAATCCAACAATGGAGTTTTGATTTTGAATTTGTAAAGGAAGTCGTATTCCTTTATCATAATTCAAACCTTCTGCCTTTTGAAAGTCATAACCCATCTTCTTCATGAGAAGGATAGATTGCTGATTATACAAGTGAGTAGGCAGTGGACTTTTGACAGGTTTTCAACAGAAGAGGAAGAAGAAGGACCTTCTGTAACTACAGGAGAATGAAGCATAGATGTCTCTGTAGCTACGGGAGAAGAAGGATTCGGGATACGAGGAAAAATCCTTGTAGGAGCTTTTTCATAAGCAGCGAAGACTTGTTGCCCGGTATAAGGGAATACTATTCATGGCTAGCCACTGCTGATGAGTAAGCTTAAGCTTGGTAGGAGGAGCTAGACTTGGAGGACAGATGTTTAGTCCTCTCAATCAATCTTCTAAAGGAAGGCCATCCCATAGACGATCCAAGTCATCAGGCTCTGGAATAACATGAGAAATCATGTTGCAGGTTTTGACTTTCTTATCTTTCTTGGATTTTGAAGTTTTACCTTCATTTTCCAACTCAGGTACCAAGTCGGGATGTACCACACATGATTTCACCACTCTTTAATGTGAGAGGCAGCAATCTTTCATTTTCTTCTCTAAGAGGCGGGATATTCATAATTTTCATCGTCGCTATCGGGATTGGGATAATTCCATCTGGGACTTGCTGTGGAGGAAAATCTCCAAACTGAAGAGAAACCATATTGGTTGTAACCGTATGGTCATCATTAGTTAAAGCGATAGCACCACCATTTATCAGCTCTTGGATCTTCTTTTTCAAGACATAGCAAGCACTGGTAGGATGATTAATGTATCTATGATAGATACAATATTTAGGATTGTCAGTCAGATTTACCTCATTAGGCCTCTTTGGCTCCGAAATCTGAAGTTTGCTACTCTTCACCAGACAATGGAATATCCCTGGGATATTACTTTCGTCAAAAGAGTATTCTTCTTTTGGCCTGGAAGATTCTTGATTATTCGGCGTCGTTTTATTCTTGGAAAGATTGACCATAAGAGTATCTTTTCCTTTCACATTACGATTGCCAGAATTATTACCGGGATTACTTTTCTTATCTTTATCTTCTGAAGCGAAAATCATCCCATGCTCACGAGCCAACCTACCATTGGCCTCGGCAGAAACTGCTGCTATGATAAACGAAGCCCAATCTGTAAATTGGGAACCCGTAAAGACAGCAATGGATGGTCGCAGATTTATCTTGCATGTATCAATCAACGCTGAATCTGGCATACCAGGAGGCATCTTTAGAGTAGCCTGTCGAAAACGTTCGATGAACGCCCGAGTATCTTCTTTCTCTTTTTGTTTGATTTCTATCAATGAGGACATGTTTATGTCCATACCTTCTTCATAGAAGCGGAAGAGAAACATTGCCTTGAATTCGTCAAAAGACGAAATAGAATTATCGGGTAAACTACGATACCAGTCGTAAGCTGAAGCCGTCAGACACCCGATGAACACTCGAGTGAGAAGAGCATTATTTTTCTGCAAATGTACAGTCATAATATCAAAGTAATTGATATACTGACTGGGAGATGCTTTTTCATCGAACAAAACCATAGATTGTGGCTTAAATTTTGGTAGAAAGGGTACATCATTCCAATGAGGAGGATAAGGTTGCTTAATCCCTAACCTCTGGAGCTGATCTTTGTGCTTCAAAACTTCAAACTGTGCTTTGAGCTCACGCACTGCTTGAATGGCTTCACTGGTTTGCGGAAGCACATTTGACTGAATGGTTGTTGGATGTACCGTAACCCCCACTGGAGGTGGTACATCTTCAGGAATGATGGAATCTGGAGATGCAGAATTTTGGTTAACAGCCGGCTCTTGAATATTCAAAGGTATTTTAGCCCCTTGACTATCTTGATTTTGTGCTGCTACTGGTACCGGTGTTACTACTCGCCGGCTGTGCAGTTTGCTGAGTCAATATTATCTGATGCATGCTTTGCACCATATTAAGCATGTCTTTCAGTGATTGCTCGACGGCAGTGATACGTTGTTTCGTATTAACAGATGACGTCTCTGGTTCATCTCCAATAGCATAGGATTCAACTTCTCTTGAAGATATAGAGGGGTTAGTATAGAAGTATGAATACAAACTATCAGTTTCAGACTCAAAAGATTGAGTACCCCCAGCTTCTGAATCAGAAGTCTGCAATTGTCTTTGTCTTCTTGATCGAGTATTCTGATATACTCCTTCAAAGGAATCAAGAAGTCTGTTGAACTGTTGGTGACCTGAAGTTTGGGACATATTCCGTCTCGGACGTCGTCCTCTGTTAGTATGAGATGCCATGTTGATTGACACATATGACAGCTCATGTTCTTGGTCTTCAGCTTGATGTTGAGGCAAATTAAAACTTAATCGATCAAAAACTGACCATTTTGAAGCCGAACAATAACAGTTGATCACAACCTGGTGATATTCACAATAATGTTTTTCTTGGGGGAATGTCATCGGAGATTGTCTGTTCTTACGCTTTTGCATTAGCAATTCACGTAAATCAGAAGGGGTAGAGGGAGTATTCTTCTTTATTACATTTGGGGTAGAGAAACGTTTAGTCCCTTGTGTATAAAGAAGATTACTGGCTGCATTTGTAGAACCAAACTGTATATTTTTACGCGTTTGGAGTTGTGTGCATAAATCTTGAGATTTTTTAGCACGAAGGACTCCATTTTCATTGCGTGTAATTTGTAAGTTTGGTACTTTGCGTAAAGCAGTATAAGAAGGTTGTTGATGTAGGACTAAAGCTTTACGAACAACATTTTTATGCTGTATGCATTTAGGTACATTCACATTAGATGTGTAAACATCGTTGCGAATTTTATTACACTGTCACAGACAGGAGACATACCTTTACGCGTAGAGCGTAAAAATTGATTATCTACCTCGTCACAGATGGGAGATTTTCCTTTACGCGAAGAGCGTAACTTGTGTGCGTCTACCACGTCACAGACGGAAGACTTATTCTTACACTCAGAAGCATTAGAGTCTGCCACATTACAAATGGGAGACTCATTCTTATGCTTTGAGCGTAAAACTTGGTTTTTACCCACTGGGCGTAAAACCTGATTATCTTCACCGTGACAGACAGGAGATAAATTGTCACACTTAGAGTACGACGTTGAAGTAAGGACTGCCTCGTTACGAACGGAAGCCCCTACGACAGGAGTGGGAAGAATTCCCTTGCTATCAGAAGCAACAGAGAGATCAGAAGCTACTTTGGATTTAGGAATCCAAACTTTTCGTGCTTTGCGAGACTTTTGAAAATTTGAGCAACGAGAACCACCCCCAGTTCAGGCAGTCCCCCCCCCCATTGGTGTTCGAAAAAAAAAAGTGCACAACCAGAGTCTTCTTGGTCGAACCGACCAAAACATCATCATATTGAGCAATTGCCTCCTCGTCAAGGAGAAGGTCGTCTCCAGCAGAGTCGCCATTTTGTTTCACTTAACAAAATGCCAGGAAAATTGGCTTTTGAAAATAAAACGAGAAAAAGTACAAGAAGTACAAATTTGATTCTGGAAAAGTATTGCTATGGAAGTCTGATCTGTAAATGATCACTTTGTTCCTTGGACCATACGATGATGATGAAGATTGCTGCTTGAAGTTGAACAATTGGAAGAACTAAGTCACCAGAAAGGTATCGACGCACTTGGGCACTGATGGCGAGGCCGAATGCTTTTCTGCTTTGCTTCACTCTGTTATGAAAGAAAGGTTGAAGTAGAATGCTCTGGAGAATCAAAACTCTGAGTTCTAGCCTCTCTGTTCTTCCTTCTGTGGAAAAATAAGTCTATTTATAGACTTGGGCTCTCGTGCGTAAAAACTCAGCAAAAGTTCCGTCTTTACGCTAACAACTGCCACCCATGACCAAAGTCATCTTCTACATACGTTGACACGTGTCCCATCATTTCAGTAAGAATAGGATGCACGTACACACGTTCTTCGAGATGTGTGGCATGAAAGCCATGTAGGCAAACCACATTCCAAACTGGTCAGATAAATAGGGCATAAAATCATCCCCAATGTACAAGCAGTAGACTAGGCGTAAAATAGCCCTGACATAGACTTTCCGCGTAAAGTGGTTGTTAAATAACCTTGAGCGTAAAAGTAGCTCAAATAGACTTTACGCACACGTCAACTTTGAGTGTAAAAACTCAAATAGTCTCCATGCGTAAAAGAAGTCACACTATGAGCGTAAAATAGCTCAGTCTACGTACTAAACGACAACATTGGTCTCTGTATAAAACAAAACCCTTCGAATTCTTTGATATATGCCATCATTAATATCTTCATGTCAGAGTTTGCATTAAATGCAAGACTTGACAGCTTTGTCCAGCGTAAAAGTAGTTAGCCTATCTTAGGCGTAAAACCATTGGCATAGACCCGAGCGTAAAGTGATTAGCCTCTCCTTGGCGTAAAAATAGATCATTATGAGTGGAATGATCCATCTCCTTGACTCATTAAATGAAGCACTTTTTACGCTCCTACACTAACATCCTCGAATTCTCTTTCGCATCAAACCGACAAGTCGAGACAATTAACGTTGCCGTGTCCTGATTTTCTGAGTTCGATCATTCCCGCGACATGAATCACCATGTCAACGCTCACGCGGAACGATTGCCTCAAATCCGACGCAACGCATGTGCGAGGCTGGAGTTGCGCTCGCACAAGACAAGAAAGTCGACGCTGTGGTTATTCGCATAACCATCAAGACACAATCATTTTTATCCTATATTCATCTCGATCAAAATTCTAAGTATCGCATCCAACCGAACAATAACACTTGCACGATCGTCCTTCGCCGAATTAGAGTGCCCCCGAGTTATCGCATATCGATCTTTGATACGCCTCAATACCATTGATGATATGCATAACCTGACGATCTTTCTTTACAACGAATTTTGAGTCATGCGAATGATGTTATCGTCCGACTGGATAGTCTCCTCGACATTCAATTTCAAGTTCGATCATTATCCCTCGAATCATTCACAACATCAATTTTCTTAAACCCAAATTTGCGTATTGTTTATCCGTCTATCTTAAGTCATCGACCAACGTATTTCCTCAATCGATCGATCGACATCCCTGAGGCTATCGCATACACCACTCAGGGATGAAGTCATTCAACAAATCCTTAAAACTATCATTTGATTCACAATCTACTTCCTCGAATTTTCGTCCGAACGATTCCTTAAATTTCAAGCACGCTCACCTTATATCGCACCGACGATATCGTCGTTTGATAGTATCCCTATCGATAGTCATCCTGCTTACTCAATCAAGTTAAACTCATTCTAGCTCGAAACATTACGAATCCCGCACTCGACTTTGCTATGGTCGACACAATCTTTGTGTATGCCCAGCCCGACTTAGCCAACCATGCTTACGCGAACCATCTTTTTATTTTGTTGTCAAAAACTGTTCTCCTACATTTTACAAAAGATAGACTTATTGTATGGACATCCCGTGGGACATTTGAGAGAGAGCGCACCAACGATATCAACTTGCGGAAACAACAGAGTTTGCGGAAACAACGAGTTAAAGAATTCAATCGGTAGTCCAAGGACGTAAAGTCATGCTCTGATACCATTATGTCACGCCCCGCTCCCGTAGGAGCGATCGTCCTCGCTAAGGCGTGATGCCGCACGAGCCTAGATTGCGCTCGTGCAAGACGGGTTCCATTACGGCCGATTTCAGCGGCTGCGACGGGGTCGTCGCACAGAAGTCCCAAGCAGAGACATTGAATAACAGCAGCGGAATTTAGAACAAAACACAAGTCATTGCAAAATACTCTTTTATTGATATTGAAACAACGGTTATATTTGGGGAGCAAGGCCAAGATTACAAGTCTCTCAAGCTCACTCATCTCACATTACAAGTCACTCAGCTCTCTCTAGTCTCTAAAATACAAGTGCTTGAACCAGCGGAAGCTTCGGAAGGCGATGCACATACATTATGTCCCGTATAAGTCTGACTCCATGCGGCCGTACGCTTCGAATCTCCAAGGAACTCCGTGCCTCGACGCATCCAAGCGAGCTCCGCACCACGAGCTTCTACCTGTGCCTGTACATGTAAACTATGTGGGTATCAGTACTCAACTGTACTGGTGGAATGAGCTCCTCGCCCACCCATACAAAACCAATACGTTTACTTTACTTTGTGCAACATAGTCCCCTTTTGTATTGTCTTTCTACTCTTGCCTTAGGATCAGTTTTAGGACAGACGCCTTGGCCTATTTTGTGTCTCTAGACCATCCCGTACTTGTATCAACAACGTTAACCTATCAAGTCGAGTTTGCCTTGCGGCCCAAAATCAGAGACGCAACTACACGGTAGTACCCAATTTCCTTATGACCGTGCTACAAATCCTTTGTGTCGTGCCTCGCAACTATGTGCGACTCAACCATATCACCGCCTCGCGGCCCTTTGCTACTAAATTGTCAACTGACCCAATCAAGACTTGTGGGTTAAGTGTCACTCGACGAACTTTGCCTTGCAGCCTTTTCTGACTTAGACTCAGGACCACTCACATCTAAACTATGCAACTTATATGCCGACAACATTAGACTCGACGCCACATCTCGTGCCGAAGCACGGTGTCTTCGTTGCAGCCAAATCTTAGGCCCAAACATTTGTATTCTAACTGTACACACATTCAACAACTCAACTCAATCCAAAGGCACACACGCGGATTGCCGCCATGCTGACTCATCTATATGATTTGGTCATTGACTCCCAGAGCCATCCTGGACTCCTTTAGCTTGTTAGACGGCTGCCCTTGCCAGCGTGGGTAGCTAGTCCCACTGGCAAGCCTCTGCGCTAACTTGTGCGGTCATCCAGCACGTGCTAATGCTGCTTCTCAAGAACCGGTCCCCTTCCGTCGGGCTGCCGTTCGAGGAAACTCTACCTTGTTGACAAGTTGTCCATGACCATGCAAGACTCGACTCAACTGACGTCTCACATGGTCATTCCACCTCTAGTATTATCATCTCTTTCAGGGCCAAGTTCAATACTTCTCATATCTGAGATCTTGCCTCGATGACCCGTAGTCACGAGCATTCTTCTTTCTTGTCCTATCATTTTACTCAACTCAAGAACAACTATTTGCAACACTTTCCAAACTCAATGAATCAACCGTAGCCCGTGCCCGAAAAATACTAAGTCCGTGATATCGTACCTTAAACCAACTTGAACTCTACGCGATGCCACCGCCCAAGACATACTCTATATGACGGGCTCGAAACCGTAAGACTAAGTTGTCATACCCAGCCGTAAAACTCGTAGGACCGTGCTTGGAATGACTTAGGTCGGCCACCATCACTTTGCCTAACTTCACCAAGCCTACAACTTAACTCAAGGGACGAACAAAGGCTATGCCAAGCCTTGCATCATGGAAACGTGCATGCTTTATCGAGCATTTTACGCGGGCGACGCCTATGACTTAGGCCACGTTCATAACTTTGCCTACTCAACCAACTTTTCTTCTCCCAAGCCACGGGACGAAGGATCGAGTGTCATTTTTAAAGCACGCCGTGCACCAACTCTAAGCCAACCATTGGACATTTTCATATTCTAACTCAATTCGACCGTCGGGATTATTTCCTTTAGCTATGTGAATTCGTCACTTTTATTATCAAGCCTACTTGTGCAAGTTGAAAACATGCGATTTATTATGTGAAGGCTAAGATGAGGCAAGTTCACCAAAACTACCCCACCTGAGCGAGCGGTCGTCTCGATCGAGCGATGTCTCTGAGTAGCCGTTGCAAGGTTAAGTTCGAACGCCGTCGGCGTTCCTATTCCTCCGATTGACTGAGCAGGACGGGGAACTACATGGTGTCCGTATCGGACACGTGTCATAGTGTACGTATAGGTGTTCGATGAAATGTCACAAAGGAAATTTATTTGCTATTTTTGAAAAGTATTTGAATGGAAATATTGATTTATATGTGTTTACTATTTTCTCCATGGACTAAGTTGATTTTCGAGCCGTGTCCGTGTCCAAACAGGACACGAACACGCTCGCAGTACATACCGTACAGTCCCCTGCTGCTCGACACTTCTGTAGGACACGACACGAACTTTTAAGACCCAATTTTTGGCACAGAGGTCGGGGCAACCTCTGCCACCATCCTCCCAAAAGATGGGAGTGTGTGGTTGCGTGTGCGAGGAGAAATCCTCCCCGCACTGGCCGCAATGGCCGCGCGCACGGGCTGTGCACGCGCAATTTTACGCCACTGACACGGCCTTAAAACTGACACGACACGTCTAGAGGACACATTGCAGGGCCATAGACACGTAGCCCTATATGGGGCGAACACGTGGACATGACCATGACTTGTGACGTGCAACGTGTCATGTCCTAGAGTGACACACATGCGTGCACGACACTGTGTACCTATGCGAGTGTCCGTGTGTGTTCGAACATGATTGGACACGTCGTGTCCTATCGTGGGGACACCACAAGACTCGTGTGGCCCTATGACACCTACACTATTGTTTACCAACCTTTTAAATTGTGTTTTAATGAGTTTTTGATGTTCGAATCCCAAATTTCCATTCCGACTGATACGGGTTGCATTGTTCTCAGATTTCTAATTTATTTTCCATTTTAAACTGATTTTAATTGATGTTAATTTGCCATGATTAATCACCTATACATGTGTATTATACTATTGTAATGTTAATTGTTGGCTAGTGTTAGGTTTTAGATCTCGAAATTGGGTTTTGGGATGTGAACTGATACGAGTATCAGGACGTAAGATCCTGAACCTTAATTCCCTGTTGACTGAACTTTGGTATTTAAATTAACATGTTTGATCCATTTACATGTTTGATAGTTACTGTCAGCTTGATGATTAACAAGATGGGGATTTCGATTTGGTGATTAGCTTAGGGATTGTTTTATGTTGACTGTCATTGGAATTTTCCTGAAACCAAAATCTGAGAATTTTAACTGTCATTTGATTTCCTGTTTTAAAACTGATACATAGGCAGTCCTAAATTCTGATATTTAATTCCTGATTTACACTGAGTTCAGTGTTAAATTTGCCATGGTTAATTCAATTACTTTATGTTAATTCTTGAACATTGAGTTAGGCATTGTTAGGTTGGTTCATGTTAGTTAGGATTTCATAGATGAATGGATCTCAAATTTGGGTTAAAATGAACTGTCACTTGATCCCTTTCTTTAAAACTGATTTTGAAGTTTACTAGCCATGTTTAAATCCATTCACATGTTTGTTAGACTGCTAGGGTGGATTAGTATGTTAGATTAGGATGTTAACAAGGGTTTGGGGATATTCGAATTAGGTTTGGATTGATGAACTACTATATGTAAGCACACTGTTAGACTGATATATACAAGCTGCCATTGGGTTCTCTTTTTCCTGAATTCACATAACTAAATTCCTGGGATTCAATGCTATTACACATCCAAACTGAGAATTGATTTCCCTTTTTAAATACCTGTTTTTTTTATTTCGATTTCCTCTCCTTAACTAAAATTTGAATGTTGATTTCAATACTAGTTTTCCTATGTAAATTTGTATATTAGAATTGACATGATTCATTTCCTTTAAAGCTAATTTGAACGATTAGCCATGACTAATTCGAAATTGCTATAGGTGAACTGTCAAATAGTTCTCACCAAATCTGAGAATTGGTTTCCTTTCCCTTCCTTTAAACTGAACTAGAATGAGTATTGAATGTTAATTCATACATGGTATTGATTCACCGTCATTTAGTTTTCCTTAAAACTGAGAATGTAATTCCTGAAACACACATGAGCTCACACCTATGATTCCTGCACATATATTTCCTGTACAGCAACACACACCCTCATAAGCTCACATGTTCACACATGCACTGTCCTCACATCCTGGACACCTGAACACTGTCACCTAGGTTCTACACACACACATGGACACTAAAACACTGTCAAAATTGCCTGCTGTACACATAGTATTTTCTAAAAATTTCCTTTCACTGTTCAGCCCCATTAAACACACACAAATCTCATAGTCCTTTCCCCCTTTCTATGTAGATACAATATATTTTCTATATGTGTATGTATGCCTATAGCTATATATATCAATGTCTAACCTAATGTGAATGTGTGAATGATAGTGTAGGGTGTATGGAAATTTTAATGTGTAATGTGATATACATATTCTATTTGTGTATGTAGATATATATATATACATATATGTGAATAGTGATATATATATATGGTATTTGGCCTATAGTGTTATGGTTGTATTAGCTCATGGCCTACATGGTTGTGATTCTACATGGGTATATAGGTAATATAGCCTATAGCCTAGGACTCATAGCCTATGGGTATGGGTTTGAATGCCAGTTACATGTGTAGTTGACTTGTATAGTCTAGATTTGATGTGGGCTTGCTAGAATAGACTAGTTAGGCCTAGTGAGACTTGTTTGACTTAGGTTTGACTTACTTGACCTAGTTTGACTTCTAGGGTTGACTAGAGTTGACCAAAGGTTGACTTTAGCCTAGATTGACCCCAAACATCATGTAGATGCATTGTAGCAGTCTATTTCATTATTTTCATGTTGTGACTTGTGCTGTTCTGATTAGGAGCCAGACACCACTCCTCAGGCAGTATTTTCTTCTGGACATTCAGGATATCAGGCGAGTACATTCTCTGACCGTTTCATTCTTGCTAGGAGTACTTTCTCGCTCTAGATTATCTTACATGATGCTGACACGATGGAAACACGAATTAGTACTATATGGATCTTTTCATACGATGTTATCCCCTCGGGAGCATCAGATACATCATGTCATGTGCGTTTCACTTTCATCATGTACTCTTGTGTTTTCACCTTACATGTGCACTCTCGTGATTCATGTACTCTCATGAACACGGAGCCCCCATGTTTATATTCACGTGCACCCTTATATGGGCCCCCATGTGAATATCATGCAATAACATAACTTGTCTAGATCCTTGTGTATTGATTGGGGTACGTGGGAGTATAAATAGTCATGTGGACAATTTCCAAAGTAGTGTAGCCATGTACGAACTCTCATGTTTATTATCAAGCCGTTCACATATCTAGCTTGTACTCTAAATCACTAGTTCACTGTACCTCTTTACTTAAAGTATATTTCATTACAGTCTTCCTTTTTACTCATGTATACTCTTCAACATTTTATGTATTTTACTCTATTGCCTGTATTTTATTCCTGTCATTATATAAACTGCGTGAGATATACTGTGCTCGTTCCTGTCCTGACTGGACCTGTTGAAATATTACAGAGGATGAGGATGAGGCGTGCTGCCCTACCTATTATGGGGCTACCCTAGATGACAGCTGTGACTTGGACCAGCAGCCGGACCCTATAGCTGTGGATGACACTCCTCTAGACTAGGATGTCCTTTATATTACATTCTGGATGACTGTATATTGATACTTAGAATTTGGGGTTCTGTGATGTATTAGACACTTAGAGTCTCTGCTTGTACTTTTGTGGATTTCTTCCTTTTCAGCAGTATCTATCTATCTTTCTATTTTATCATTCTGCCTTAGATGTGATTGAGACTGTATCTGCTATGTCACCTCCATTCGGAGAGTATTACTGTACAGGTACCTTTATATTGTTAGATGTTGACCTAGGACAGCGTTCTACCCGCCGACACTGCGGCGTAGGCTGGACGTACCCATGTCTCGTGCCCTTACTCTAGGGTGCGGGTCGTGACATACGTCGCTAATTATGGAAAATACGTCGCTAATCTTAATTAGCGATGACTTTAGCAACGAAAAATGAAGGTCGCAAAAAAGCTAGTCGCAGATGACAAATTCGTCGCCCTACGTCGCTGTTTGCGACGTCACTGCCGTGTCGCTGGGTCGTCGCAAAGTTAGCGACGAAGAGTGACGAAAACTTTACGTTGCAAAATTAGCGACGTAGTGCGACTATTTAGCGACGTTTATTTCTATTTATGTGATGACCTGGCATGCCTGCCACGTCAGCAGAGTAGCGACGTATAGCGACGTAATGACGCTAATTAGCGACGTAACGCCGCTAATTAGCGACGCCCCCATACGTCGCTATACGTCGCAGATCCGTCGCAGAATACTGAAAAAAATTTAAAAAAATATAATGTGTATTTTGTTATACTGTGTGTCTGTGTTTACAGTGTGTGTGAAGTGCATTGTTTGAATAGTTTCGAACACTGTATTTCACATACACTGTAAACACAGACGCACAGCATAACAAAAATACACATTATATTTTTAAAAAATTTGGGCAGCACCTCTTTTGTATATCAGATCATCGCTTATAACCCAACGTAGGTGTATTTGTCATCCCCGTCGCAGATATCATCATAATTAACAGTCTCCCATCATAACAGTCTACAACTAATAGATGAATAACAGTCTCCCATCATAACAGTCTACAACTAAATATACATGTACTCAATGAAAATACCAACAAATTAAATATCACAAACATACATGTCCAACAAACATACATGTCCAACAGAGTCAAATAATAATGAAAATCGGTGTATAGAACGGTCAATGGGCCCATAGGGCCAATACATACAAAGATGATAAAAAAATCTACTGGATCACTGAGGACCCCTGTCGCGCATCTGAGATAGCATGTACTCATACTGCTCCTGTGTGAGTTGCACCGTAGGGGCAGTAGGAGGCAGTGCAATGTCTGGAGTCGACGCCGTCGATGGACCGGGAGGACGTATCTGCTCCAGCTCTCGCAGTCGCTCACCATGCGCAGCAAGGGTACTCACCATCCTCTGAGTACTCTCTTCAATCGAAGTTTGTACCTGAGTGAGTGAGGCAGATATGGTCCTCTGCGATCCCTCTAGCTCGACCTGTCTACGCTCTGTGCGCTACATAGACTCGGTGAGCGTGTGCAAGCTGGCAGCTGTAGCCTGCTGCAAACTCATCAGCTCCTGTATACCGCGCTCAACCACATCAAATCGTCCGGTGATCATCGGATCGTCGGATCGTCGCTCTGCTGTATGGTGATCAGAAATCTGTTGCTACAACTCGCGACGTAGCTCGTCGATCTGACGACCAATATCCTGAGCTCGTGATGACGCCTGCGAAGCTGGAGACTGCGCACTGACAGAGGGGGCCCGGAATGACTCTGAAGCCAAATAGGCGCCGTAGGATCCCGTACAGTAGTACGTACCCTTCTGAAGACCACCAATGGAGGTCTTCCAGAGGTCGTCCTGCGATGGAGCTGTAGGCAGCTGGAAGGAAGTACCAGCTCCTCCCTCTGCTGGCGCACTAGCAGCAACAGCCGCCTCCTCTTGTAGCCGAAGAAACTCGGCCTAGAATAATGTTTGCTAACGTCTAAGTGTTTGCTAAAGTCTATATTGATATCTATTTTCCTGTTTTCTAAATTATAGTAAATTAATATAAAGAATAGAACGTACATATGCCTGCGTCGCCCTCTCATCAATGAACTCTCCAGCCCTCCGATGGGTGACCAGGAAGACGGTCACCATGTTGGGGTCCTCACCCTTTTTGCCTGTTAAAATATATTATCTATTATTAGTATTAAACATTCTATCCAACTATATATAAAATGATGTCCATCATAGGAAACGTACCAGACGACGAAAATGCTTCGTCATCGGAATGGAGACACCACACCACTTACTGGCGCTCGACCGCGCCACCTTGGCCTTGTCAGACTGCTCCTGGTACCTGGCCTCGCCGAATCTAGCCTTCATCGCAGTCCACTGCTCTGGCGTGATCCAACCATGGATCGGCTTTCCGGAGCGATCATGAGACTTCTGGTCGTAGATCGCATCACGGATGAGCTTGCCTGCGACGGCAGAAAATTGGGCCTCGATCTTCGTCGCCCGGTATGGTGGATAGAAATAGGTCCTCTACAAGAAGTAAAATAGAAAAGTTATATAAATACACAAATGATTATTAAATTTAAAAATAAACAAATTTTCTTACCTTGAAGTGGGCCAACCAAAAGGCCTTCCTATCTACGGGAGCATCTGAGTATTTAATCCAAGGCCCACCATAGTTCTGCCTCAGAAATAATCCCAGCTGTCTCTGTACTGCAAGAGGCCGATATCTATACAATAATAAATTTCATGAATATATGTACATATAATTATTTGAGAAATATATTAACTAATTAACTTACTTCGTAGGCCCGTCCGTCCAAATCTCCAAACGCGTCTCGTCCGAGGGAGCGCATGGAGGGCCGCTTTCACCTCCTGCCTGGACAGGATCAGTCTGACTACCGTCCTCCATATGCTCGGCGTCGGCTCTCCCCATGGAGCCATCGGCAGGAGGAATGCTGGACGCGGGAGGAATGCTGGACGCGGGATCAGGAATGCTGGACGACGAGGGAGGGGTCGCCAACCTGCTAGAACTGCCATGTCCCGGTAATGGACCGGGAACAGAACGGTACATTGGCGTACTCGGAGATGAGAATGAGGGTAGGGAATCTGCATCCCCAGCCCGAGGTAGACGAGACTGCCTAATATAATATCCTCCGCGTCCTCCTCCTCCTGGTCTAGTCATACCTGATAATAACATATGACAATAAACAAATATACATATTTATATGATAGACATCACAGATTTTTGAAAAATCTCATAGTCACAGATAAAAGTGTCACTAAAGTGTCACAGATTTATATGATAAAAGTGTCACTAAAGTGTCAAATATGATGATAAAACAAACGTACATATTTAATCCTCTTCTAAAAATTCATCTAGTTCGTTTAGCTCTTCTTCTTCTTCTTCTTCTTCCTCCTCTATATCTTCACTTTCATCTGCATCTTCCTTTTCAGATAATTCTACTTCTTCTACACAATTAGATGTGTAATGAGGAACTTTCGTCGTGTCCTCTTCTATAATATTTGTTATAAGAGGTAGTTCATCCTCTTGATCAGCTATATCGTCAACCTCAAAGGTATTTCTAGCTTTGGTCTTGCATACTGCCCACCAGTCCGACCTTGTTGTTCCCCGTTTATGATAACTTGTGAAGTACACGAGCTGAGCCTGACTTGATAGGACAAATGGTTCATAGGCTTGATATCGACGCCGATAGTTTATATCCACAAAACCGTGCTTGTCTACTTTCCAACCTTGACCTTCAATCGGATCGAACCAATCACACCTGAATAACACAATCTTAGCAGGCTCTATTCCATAACTATATGTCAGCTCCACAATCTTCCGTAGGATGCCATAGAAATCGTTGCCCGCATCAACATCTTTGTAGTTCGAAGATCTGATACACAAACAACTGTTTTTGGTGGAATCGAGATTCACAAAGTTGTCTCTGATCGGACAAGTTGTTGACTTGAACCTAAACCCATTAACACAGTAGCTTGGCCATATTTTTGCAGCATAAATTGGTCCCTTGGCTAGCGTTCTAATAGACTCATTCTCAAGTCTTGCGTATGGACGATTGACCTAAATACCACGAAAAAATAAATTAAGCTCATTCTCAAGTGCATATAGAGAGAGGTAATTACAGAGTTCTCAAGTCTTACATATGCACTCAACCATGATGGAAAATAACGCCTCATTTTTGTTCTAGTTCTTCTTCTGTTATGTGTGGCCTACCTGACCTCACATCATCATTAAATATGCTGAAAATAACATCGTTCAATTAATAATAGTATAATAATCAACACTATTAAAATAATATAGACGTATTAATTACTTATCCCTCCGACTTCTCTACTTTATCATCGTCGCAGTTGAGTAATACATACACCTAAGCAGCCCTTAGCTCATCATCGTTCAGATATCTCTTCTTCATTTTACCCGATGGCTTTCCTGGGGCATTGAATACCTTCAGTATTGTATCATTACATTCATGATCTCCGTCGTCGTTTCTGGAAGCTCTCGTTCTATTAGTTGCAACATGAGGCTTGAAATACATCGAACAAAAGTTTGTAACCTCCTCGAGAACATAGGCTTCACAAATAGAACCCTCGACCCGTGCCTTATTTTTCACCTTTCTTTTTAGGTGATTCCAATGTCGCTCGAACGGGTACATCCATCGATATTCGACGGGTCCACCAACACGTGCCTCATAGATAGATGAATCGGCAAATGCTCCATAGAGTCGAAGAATCCAGGAGGAAACACCCTCTCTAGCTTGTACAGTGTTACCGCAATGTCCTTCTCTTACTTTTTTAGACGATCAACGAGCAATTTCTTAGAACAAAGATCCCTGAAGAATATGCTAAGCTCCGTCAACGGATCCCAAACTGCCTGCGGTAAGAATTCCCGAAATGCAATTGGAATTAACCTCTCCATGAATACGTGACAATCGTTGTCACGCCCCAGAACCAGAATACTGGAGAGCGGGGGCGGACATAGCCAGCTACGTATATTGAAATGGAATCCACCTCGCTATACGGTCACGGCTGTCTAGATATATGAGGGTTTACTACAAGCCAACAGTCTCCTAAGGTCATAAACAAGCCTATTGTCTAAATCTCAAGCAAGTAATAAGAGTTACAAGATGTTAGATCACCAAATATACAATAAGAGGCGTCCCAAATATTATATATTCAGTTGATCATGAAGCTATTCATACAAAATACGATAGCAGCAGAGTTCAGTCATACATGATCAACCCTAGGATTTGTTAATCATGTTTACAGCCCGTAGGCAGACAGTAAGTAAATGTGCATCGAGCTAACAGGTGCTCGTCGGCTAAACGCCTCAAAAGAATAATTTACAATAGAGTGAGTGAAACAAAATAGAAAACCCACTCGTAGCCCGGGTTCCTTCTAGTCACCACCATCGGGCTGGAGGTTCGGTAGATCCTCGGGTGCTGCTCCAAAATCTGGCCACACAAAACCAGTTGGGTCAAACCCCAGAAAGAGCAAGTGCCACAAAGGAGGCCACAAAATAAGAACAAAAGCCAGCATATCAGAACATAAGAAATGGAAGAAAAGTACAAGTAATAAAAGTACAGCAGGACAATAAACGACTAGGAACATAGAACCATTTCGGGAGCCAGATTACAACCCGTAAACCAAACAAGGACCGGGGTTGTAACCTTTCGCCTGAATAGCACTTGTCTCTACCCATTTATTGTTAAGATAAGTAAAACAATAATGTATAGGAGTACCAGATACAGGGACTAGACGAGACTTAGACAGGGCTAGACACCATCCATTTACAAGCGGCCAAGCAATCACTACGGCTTACTACTTTAACTAACTAGGGTTATCACAAGCCTAATTACTAACAAGATGCAATTGAGAATTTCCCAGTCCCAAGCCCTGCAGACTATCCATTATCCTTCCGCGGGTTGAGAGTATGGTTGGGTACATCGTCCAGGAGGCGATATACCCTTAGGTGACTTAGAGGTGCAACACATGACAGTGTGCTAGAAATATGCTCTACTCGTCGGCAAGCTACAAGTCCATTAGGGCGTCCAGATAACGAGATTGCTTGTGATCGGAAATTCTCCATATTCTAGTTTGATCTAATCATTGGCCTAATCCAATTTAGTATGAGTCCCTGGCCGTGGTACCCAGGGAGTCACGTCCTAGACATGATGCAAGACAAGACAAGTAGATTGCACACGCAAGCAAGAAGGAACACCTACGGTGTCAGAGTTGATTATACAAGTCAAGTTAGCCATCGCAACGACATCAAGCCAAGTCAAGTTACAAGTCAAGTACAAGTCAAGAGTGCGCCGCCACGGGCCACTATCAAGTTATCCAGTTATCAAGGTTAATCATGAATCACAGGTTACGAGTCAAGAGCGCACCCATCGGGTTACTATCAAGAAGATCAGAAAGTACTAAAATCATACTTCACAGAAATCACGAAAACCGTACTAGTCACAAGTAAACACCAAAACCGTGCCAGGTCGTGTTGGGTCAAGACAGCCGTGTTGTGCGAAACAAGATCTCGAAACTCCAATCCATAAAAAAAAGCCCAAGGAAATAAAACCAAATCACCAGGGACAATTGGGTTGCGCAAGGGGTCGGGTTGGATTGCGCCAGGGTTATATTGCGCTGGGTTGAGCTGCGCAGGGGGAGCTGCGCTAGGGTTAGACGGCTCTGAGTTGGGTTGCGCAGGGTCAAAGTGCGCGGTGAGCGAACTGCGCAGGGGTCAAGTGCACGAAATTGGACGGCACGGGAGTCGGCTTGCGCTGGGACGGGTTGTGCTGGGCCAAAGGGCGCTGGAGTCAAGCGCGCTAGGGGGAGGGAGGCGCTGGGCTAAGGAGCGCCAGTGCGGTTCAGCTCAGCGCAATGCGCTGGCCGAAGAGTGCGCAGTTCAGCCCGAGGGCCGAGCGCGGGTCAGCCCAGCGCTAAAGAGCGCAGGCCGAGAAGGTGGTTGCACGGTTCAGCCCAGGGGGCCGAGCGCAAGTCAGCCCTGCGCTAAAGAGCGCAGGCCGAGGGCTCTTCTTCTCCAAACCGAGAGGAAACTCTCAAGAACACCAAAATTTCAATCTTCATATCTTGGCCAAATCAAAACCAAATCTAGATTTCAAAGTTCTAACTTGTGTAAAATTGAATTCTCTTCCACATGGAAGCATCAAAACAAGCAAAAATCTAAGTTTGATAGATCAAAACCAAGAAAATCCGAAATAATTAAAACTTAGATCTAGAACAATGGAGACTCCAAATCATAAAATGCCAAGTTCTAATGCTGTTCTCCATGGCCTAATCTAGCTAATGGACAAATAAATGTGGTGCTTATTTGGTGGCAAGGTGCACTTGCCTATGGTGTTGGTGGAGGAAGGAGGAAGAAGAAGATGGAGAAATTAATGGGAATTATGGAGGAGAGAGAAAGTTAGGTGGGATTTTAATGAGGGTGGGTTGTGGTGGAATGAGGGTGGAGTATAGGTTAAGGTATTCCATGCATACTAAACCAAACCAATTCCTTCTCCACAAAATAAAACCAAGCCATGTCCAAACCCCAAAATACGAGAAAATCCCAAAATTCCACAAGTCGAGAAAAATAGAAATACATGCCAAAATCCAACTATGAGTATAAATATGAAATACGGGAAACGTGGGTGGCAACTCTACCCACCTTAAAAGAATTTCGTCCTCGGAATTTAATCAAGGAGCTAGAGATTGCCACGACAAGCTATACTAAGCACCAACAACTACACTAACCAGTTCGATCATACAATTATACATGCAAGCAAGGGATGGAAAGCATAAGGCATAAGGAAGACATTACCTTACGAGTCAAACAAGTCGGGATATCGCGATCGGATGTTGTCCTCACGCTCCCACGTTGACTCACCGAGAGAGTGATGACCCCAAGCAACACGGACTAAGCTAATAGTCTTGTTCTTGAGTATCTTCTCTCTCCGGTCCAATATAGACACGGGCCTCTCCTCATACGAAAGGTTGGTACCAACAACCAGTTCCGAATGGTCTAGGATATGGCTCGGGTCTGGGATGTACCGTCGTAATTGGGACACATGGAATTCATTATGTACCTCACTTAGCGACGGTGGAAGAGCAAGACGATAGGATACATCTCCTACTCGCTCCAGGATATCGAACGACCCTATATACTTAGGACTAAGCTTTCCCCGTACGCTAAAGCGAATGACGCTGCGGTTAGGCGAGATCCTAAGGAATACATGGTCGCCGATAGCAAACTCTAAGGGACACCGATGAGCATCGGCCCAATGGCGCTGGCGATCTTGGGCCACTCGAAGATGATTTCTGATCCCTACCACTTCAACTGTCTGGGCAATCATTTCTGGACCGAGCATCTGCCTCTCTCCGACATCGTCCCATGCTAACGGGGATCTGCACTTCCTGCCATACAGTGTCTTGAATGGTGCCATCTGGATGCTGGCCTGGAAACTGTTGTTGTACGAAAACTCCACTAGGTGCAGGTAATCTTTCCACGAACCACCGAAGTCAAGTGTGCAAGACCTCAACATGTCTTCAAGAGTCTGGATTGTACGCTCTGACTAGCCATCTGTCTGCGGATGATATACTGAACTGAACTGGAGTCGAGTTCCCAAACTCTCTTGCAGGCTACGCCAAAAGTGTGACGTGAACCTTGAATCTCGGTCCGAAGTAATGCTGACTGGCACACCGTGAAGCCTGACAATCTGCATGAGGTACATCTCTGCTAGCTGAGCCGTAGACTGCCCAACTCTGAATGGGAGAAAATGAGCCACCTTCGTGAGCCTGTCAACTATAACCCAAATAGCATCTCGACCAGCTGGGGATCTGGGCAATCCAGTCACAAAATCCATGGTCACATGCTCCCACTTCCATTCTGGAATCGGCAAGGGCTGAAGAAGTCCAGCGAGCCTCTGATGTTCATCTTTAACTTGCTGGCAAACCAAACCGAGAGACAAACCGGGCTATCTCCCTCTTCATGCCATACCACCAGAAATGCTGATGAATATCACGGTACATCTTCGTGCCACCGGGATGAATAGAATATTGTGAACTGTGAGCTTCGGCCATGACCTCCTGTCTGATATCTCCACTGGGTACACAAAGACGAGTGTCGTGCCGAAGTGTACCATCTTCATGAATGCACAACTCTGGCCTTTTTTTTGCCTCACACTCTGCTCTGAGCCGCTGAATCTTAGAATCTGCAGACTGCGCCATCCGGATCCTCTCAACTATGCTGGACTGAACCTGTAGACTGGCCATCAACGCCACGTTGGTAGGAAAAACCACTTCAATTCCCATCTTCTGAAGATCTGCCAATAACTCTGGTTGTGCCGTTAGGAAGTAAACTCCGGCTCTCCGGCTCTCCGGCTCAACGCATCTGCTACAACGTTGGCCTTCCCTGGGTGATACTGCAAATTCATATCATAGTCTACCAGTAGCTCAAGCCATCTCTTCTGCCGCATATTAAGGTCTTTCTGGGTGAAAACATACTTCAGGCTCTTGTGATCAGTAAATATCTCCACTCTGTCTCCATACAAGTAGTGCCGCCAAAGCTTAATTGCAAACACTGCTGCTGCCAGTTCTAAGTCGTAGGTCGGGTAATTCTTCTCATGATCACGGAGTTAACGTGATACATAAGATATTACCTTCCCATGCTGCATCAAGACACACTCCAATCCTCTGCCTGAAGCGCCGTAATAAACTGTGAATCCTCCGGTCCCATCTGGAAGTATGAGAATGGGAGCCGTTATCAAACCTCGCTTCAACTTCTCAAATGATTCCTGGCACTCTGCTGTCCAAGCAAACTGTACATCCTTGCGGGTCAACTGGGTCATCGGCACCGAAATCCTTGTAAAATCTGAAACGAATCGCCGGTAGTAGCCGGCTAATCCAAGAAAGCTGCGAACCTCTGCCACTGAACTAGGTACTGGCCATGTCTCGATAGCCATAATCTTTTGGGGATCTACTTCCACTCCTCCTCGGGTAATGATGTGACCTAAGTACGAAATGCGATCGAGCCAGAACTCGCATTTACTGAAGTTGGCGTACAACTGATGCTCCCTAAGCGTCTGAAGGACGATTCTGAGATGCTGCTCATGCTCTGCTTCGCTCTTGCTGTAGACCAGGATATTATCTAGGAACACGATCACGAACTGATCCAAGTAAGGCATGAATATGCGATTCATGAGGTCCATGAATACAGCTGGCGCATTGGTCGCTCCGAATGGCATGACAAGGAACTCCCAATGCCCATACCTAGATCGAAAAGCTGTCTTCGGGATGTCCTGCTCTCTGACTCTGATCTGGTGGTATCCTGACCGCAAGTCTATCTTCGAAAACACTGAAGCCCCTTTAAGTTGATCAAACAAGTCATTTATCCTCGGAAGAGGGTATCTGTTCTTTATTGTCACTGAGTTCAAGGTACGATAATCTACACATGGCCTGGACGTACCATCATTCTTTTTTACAAGAAGCATCGGGGCTCTCCAAGGCGATCCACTTGTACGAATAAATCCCTTGGTCCTGAGTTCTTCAATCATCTTGTACAAAATCTCCAACTCTGAAGGCGCTATTCTGTAGACTCGCTCTGATACTGGTGCTGTCCCGAGGATCAAGTCTATAGTGAACTCGATCTTCCGTTCTGGCGGCATCCCTGGAAGCTCTTCTGGGAAGACATCTGGAAACTCTTCAACTATCCGGGGTAACTGCACTGCTGCTACTGCTCCATCCCATGCAATACTGGAAAGACGGTTCCACTGCGTCTCTGGAAAATGAAAACTCTGGCTCGCCTGGAATACTAAAGACAACCCTGCCAACATGGCAGTCTATCCTAACATATTGGTTCCCCAACCAATTCATGCCTAAGACTACATCATAGTCTGCCATAGGAAATTCTATAAATCTAGCGGGAAACTCTCTACCGCTAACTACGATCCGACACGAGGAAAACACTCGATCTACTCCTACAAGACCATTACCAGTAAGTATATTGAGCCTCACTGATAATGACTCGGGCTCCAATTCTATCCGTGTCGCAAATCGTGCAGACATGAATGAATACGATGCACCAGAATCAAATATCGATACTGGAAAGGAGTTGACGAGAATAGTACCTGCCACAACCTCACCTGGTGCAACTTCTTCTTCCATAGCTATCATCATGGCCTGACCTTGTCCTCTAGCTATGGGTCCCCTCTGCTGGAAACCTCTCTGCCTACTCTGCACTTGGGCTTGGATGTACTGCTGCTGGTTCTGCTGATGAAACGCCTGGGCCTGAGGCAACAATGGCCTCGGGTACTGCTGCTGTATAGGTGCTGGTGCCCTAACCGATGGACTGGTTAGGTTGGATGAGGACGAACTACCCCTATTCGGGTAGGCTCCTATCTTGTGATCTGCCGCTCCACAAGCCAGGCACAATCCTTGCGCCCTACGACAATATGCCACTACATGGCCTAGATTCCCGCAATGAGAACATCCCATCGCGGAAGTCTGCTTCTGCTTCTGCTGCTGCGGGTACATCGGGGTCGAATGCTGAATCGACGTCACTGAGGCCACCCGCCTCGGAGTTCCAATGGTCAAACCTCTTGCTGCCGGGGCTGGAGCTGATGATTGGTGCATCTGATTGTGGGACCATTTTCTACCTCCGGTCCTATCCACAATCCTCTGGGAGGTGTACTCAAGCCTCCTAGCTGCTCTCAACACTGTATCAAACGTCTGGTGCTCGAACTGCTCAACTACCAACAAGATTTCCAAATACAGTCTCTGTTGGAACCGATGGGCCCTATCAAACTCGGTCGCCACCAGGGTGGGGGCAAACCTACCGAGTCTAGAAAACTCAGATGCATAACTGTCGACCGTTCTGCCTCCTTGCTTCAAGTTGGTAAATTTCGTCTGTAGGTCGTACCGAGCCACAACATCGAAATACTTCGTCTAGAATCTTTCTCTAAACACCGCCCAAGCAATGGATGCCACTAATCCCATGGCCTGCGCCGCCCACCAACTGCGAGCTAAGTCCAGCAACTGTAGCCGTACCACGGCCACCTTCTCATTGTCAGGTGTTCTAGCTGCTTCCAGAACCACCTTGGTATCCTGAAGCCAAGCGTCCGCGGCAATCGCATCTTCGCTGCCGTCGAAGAATGGAGGGTTCAGGCGCTTGAAGCTGTTGGCCGCGCTGTTCCCTGGATGACCGCCTCTGGTCAAAGCATCTGCCACTGCCCGGTGCAAGGCGTCTCCTCTGCGATCCTGGGAAGCTATTAAGGTCCTGATGAGACCTACCAAGGTGCCATCGTCCGGATCTGCAGGCTAAACGGGCTGAACCGGTGGCTCTCCTCCAGTAGGTATAACTCGGGAGACTACTCCGGAATGCCGGGCTTGATCTCCAGGTTGCTGGTCCACGTGAAGTGCTCCACCTTGCTGATCGGCGGGGTCAGGTACAGTGCCGCTGAAGAAGATGACACAGGGAAACAATAAGGAAAGGACCAGGACGGATCAACGATACAAGCATATGATCAGGACAAGAATTCAGGGATTCAGAGAATATGATCAGAGATCAATAACGAGTACAGATTGAGACATCTATCCGGTAAACCCTCACATATCTTGATTTACAAGACCTGCATGGGCCACCACTTAAACCATGTTACGCCCTAGAACCAAAATACTGGAGAGCGGGGGCGGACATAGCCAGCTACGTATGTTGAAATGGAATCCACCTCGCTATAACGGTCACGGCTATCTAGATATATGAGGGTTTACTACAAGCCAACAGTCTCTTAAGGTCATGAACAAGCCTATTGTCTCAATCTCAAGCAAGTAATAAGAGTTACAAGATGTTAGATCACCAAATATACAATAAGAGGCGTCCCAAATATTACATATTCAGTTGATCATGAAGCTAATCATATAAAATGCGAGGACTAGCAAGAGTTCAGTCATGATCAACCCTCGAATTTGTTAATCATGTTTACAGCCCGTAGGCAGACAGTAAGTAAATGTGCATCGAGCTAACAGGTGCTCATCGGCTAAACGCCTCAAAAGAATAATTTACAATAGAGTGAGTGAAACAAAATAGAAAACCCACTCGTAGCCCGGGTTCCTTCTAGTCGCCACCATCGGACTGGAGGTTCGGTAGATCCTCGGGTGCTGCTCCAAAATCTGGCCACACAAAACCAGTTGGGTCAAACCCCAGAAAGAGCAAGTGCCACAAAGGAGGCCACGAAATAAGAATAAAATCCAGCATATCAGAACATAAGAAATGGAAAAAAAGTACAAGTAATAAAAGTACAGCAGGACAATAAACGACTAGGGACATAGAACCATTCCGGGAGCCAGATTATAACCCGTAAACCAAACAAGGACCGGGGTTGTAACCTTTCGCCTGAATAACACTTGTCTCTACCCATTTATTGTTAAGATAAGTAAAATAATCATGTACAGGAGTACCAGATACAGGAACTAGACGAGACTTAGACAGGGCTAGACACCATCCATTCACAAGCGGCCAAGCAATCACTACGGCTTACTACTTTAACTAACTAGGGTTATCACAAGCCTAATTACTAACAAGATGCAATTGAGAATTTCCCAGTCCCAAGCCCTACAGACTATCCAGTTATCCTTCTGCAGGTTGAGAGTATGGTTGGGTACATCGCCCAGGAGGCGATATACCCTTAGGTGACTTAGAGGTGCAACACATGACAGTGTGCTGGAAATGTGCTCTACTCGTCGGCAAGCTACAAGTCCATTAGGGCGCCCAGATAACGAGATTGCTTGTGACCGGAAATTCTCTATGTTCTAGTTTGATCTAATCATTAGCCTAATCCAATTTAGTATGAGTCCCTGGCCGTGGTACCCAGGGAGTCACGTCCTAGACATGATGTAAGACAAGACAAGTAGATTGCACAAGCAAGCAAGAAGGAACACCCACGGTGTCAGAGTTGATTATACAAGTCAAGTTAGCCATCGCAACGGCATCAAGCCAAGTTAAGTTACAAGTCAAGTACAAGTCAAGAGTGCGCCGCCACGGGCCACTATCAAGTTATCCAGTTATCAAGGTTAATCATGAATCATAGGTTACGAGTTAAGAGCGCACCCATCTGTTTGCCATTGATTGTAAAAGAACAGAACAATTATCGGAGGACTGAACTTAGACTCACAATACAAACTCGCTCGTACAAAGAAGCCTAGGGACGAAAACCTAGGTACAGCAGACTAAGTACGATTATTTATTTTTGATTCTGGGGGTGACGATAGAGGCTCGGGAAAGCGACGGCCGCTCTGCCTTACTCCTTGGACGATCAGTATGCAGCCTTGGCTCGGAGAAGATCTGCTTGGCGTTGACGAAGAAAGGCTCTTCTTACTCTCCTCGGGTTGCTCTCCTGGCTTCTCTCTCTCTGTGAGTATCAAGAAGAAAGGGGGGAGCTCTCTCTGTGTAGATCTCTCTCTTCTTATTTTTTATTCTTTTGTTGCCGACCTCTCTCTCTTTCCTCTTTTTTTTTGCATGGGGAGGATGCTGGCTATTTTAGGAGTGGGGTGTGATCATTAGGGTTTGCTGATAATTATCTGTTTGGAATGTCGGCGCTTCCTTCATTCTATCTGAGCCCTTGATCCTGATCATAATAATCTCGGCCACTAATGCTGATAGCACCAAATCTTATGAGCAGTTAATGCTGACCGCTTTAAATTCTTGTGATTGATTATGCCAATATTTGATTGCTCGCCACGTGTCCTATTGGCTTGATGATAAATGATATGACCTGATCTCAGCAATTATGATACTGATGTCAAATATTCTCGTTGGGATTCTGTTGAATCTTCAGTGCCACGTGTTTTAATTGAAGGTCCTGCCAGGGCCGCATAGGGTGACCAACACTTGAACCGCAGGGAGATACTCTTCGTGAACCGCAGGAGTCAATGCCTTATCGAGCCGCAGGGGACGAGCTTTCCGTAAGCCGCATATTCGTAGTCTTTGTGAGTTGCAGGGGACGATCTCTCCATGAGCCGCATATGCATAGTTTCTGTGGGCCGCCTGAGTTAACATGGTATTGAGCCGCATAGATCGGGCTATGGGTGGACCGCATATGGCGGATTTCTGTTAATCATATTAGAGTGATTCCTCAATGAGCCGTATGAAGCTGTTCTCTACCCGAGCCGCATGAGACTTTTGCCACGTGGCAATCTAGGATTTCTGACAGATCGGGTCAGAGATTGTCTTCTTTCCCCGAGGAGTCTGTCATTATGGCAGAGCCATTATGATGCTTTATGTCAGAGACGTCGCAGCCGTCGAGTCGTGTCAGAGCATTAAATGAGGCCATTACTCCGTAGCCAGCTGTGGGGGGATCACACGTGGCGTCAATTGAGCCGCATGTTCCTGCTGAACTGCATATATCCCCGAACCGCATGAGTCTGAGGGTCTTCTTTCGGGCCGCATGGGGCAACTCCAGTATGAGCCACATAGGCTTGCTACCCAAAGCCGCATGGCTATCTATGCTTTTATTCTAATATTTTCCATGCTTCTACAGGAC